>JAGDQP010001772.1:71505-115630 GCA_022664845.1 Lepisma saccharinum | reverse complement strand
ATGTAACAGGAACAAAGGAACTTGGCGCGAAGTGGCAAGGTTCATGATCCTCAAGGTATAAGGGTGGTGGGGATCCTAAAACCCACTACGTCCACCGCCACCAACCTTAAGGCTGTTGCCAGCTCGCGCCAAGTTCCTTTGTTTCTGTTACATGCTGTCACCAAGGAACTTGGCTCATCCGTCTCCCATTTCACACCTTTTTAGGGCTAAAGAACTTGGCTCCACTTTTTGCACCTCTGGTGTTTTGGTTCGGATTTCTTTTACAGACAACAGAACATAGCATATTGGTAACTTATCTTTTCAATTAAAACTTTGCAAACGAAATAAATGCAAAATTCATAGTGCCTTGTTCAAGCTTTCTCCATGCATAATCTGATTTTAATCTTTTATGAACTCTAACGCGCTACAGATATAGACGCGCATATTTTTCAACTTTAGGGGATTATATTATTTGAGACGTTCACAGCCTCAGCAGAGAAAGTATGAAATTTATTAAGCAAGAGCCTAGTTTACCTCTATAGAACTGGGATACTTTAAATGTTGCCTCTTTGCCACTCTTTCCCCCTTAATTCCACGAAAGAAATTTCTGTTTTCATATGAAGCGTCAAGTATTGTGGGTAATGGTGCTACTTTGGCAATAGTGCAGTGTGAGTCAACACGCACCCAGTATTGGCAGAATAAAAGTCGTGTTTCCTTTACTCACACAGAAACTGCTGTTCGAAATGTGTAGAAATTGAAATCCTCGCAAACCACGCGCCGTGCATTAAGATATCTTCTAGTCAAAAACTATCATCCTGTTGAAATCCATCGCCAATTTCGCAAATTTTATGAATCTAACGTAGTGAGTGAAGCTGATATGAGATAATCGTGCAAAATGTTGCAAAATAGTCGGAAAACTATCCACGATTAGAAAAGAAGTGACCAGTCGACTGTAGTGAATGATGAATTGATTGAGAACATTAATAAAATGGTTGGAGAGAACCGCCGATTCACTCGAACATTTCGCCGAATATTATGCTACCGGAATTTCAATGGTTACTGTATGGTAGCTGGCAGAATTCTCAATTTAAGAGTAACATTACCTCTACTCTGTTACTGATAGATACGTACTGACTCATGCTACACTGTCACCAAACATGGCACCGTTACCCACAATACTTCACACTCCACACAAAAACGGAAGTTACTTTCCTGACATCCCTCGTAGTAATTTTTGTCTTAATTTGTCGAGGAATAAAATAGTATATCCTCGAGCATAAATTTCCATTCACCCTGTATCAGTAAACGCAACGTATAAACAGAACACTTTAGAGTCTATCAACATTGAAATGTTTAATGCTGCCTTCATTACAGCCCAACATCCGTGACTCTATACCTACAATATATGCACATACGTGTGTGTGTGCGTGTGCGAGAATATGTAACACGTAATAAACACTTGTAAGTCAAAGGATTGACAGATGTGAGTGCACTTCAGAAAAAAAAATATGTAAAAGAGCTTTATGACAAACAAAGCATTAAAAAAAACTAGATGTATAAACATCAATGCTCTCAGATGTGAATGGATATGTTGTCACGTTGTCATAGAAACGCCAGGATAAACATGGGTTAGCCTTGCTCTGCCTGGAAGAGCCCTTGACTAACATTAAGAGAAGGGCGTTGTAATCCCATATATTGCTTTCAAACGTTTGCTGGCCTTAATTTCTCTCTGTTTTTCTAAACTCAATGTTAGTGATTAAAAACGCTTCTTGTTATGTTTTTAGTCCTCTTCATTACATTTTCAAATAACCTTTTGTGTTGATTCTTGAAATATTTCGAGGTCAAGCATGAAGCAATTAAAGCAAATGAGTGCTTTTAAAGGGCATAATTCAGGACGGATGTTGGTTTGACATTTTCTTCAAGAAAAGAAATCTAGGACAAAATTCTGTAATGGCAAGAACTTTTCTCATTATAAAGAAACTCACTTCTCCTCTTTTGAAAACAACTGAAAGCTTGGTGGGATTCTCAACGTATCCATTTAAATAGAAGACAATCAAAATGCCCAAAGAGCTTGTACTAAATTGAATTGAATTTGTTTAAAGTATTGAACAGTACATAGTTCTAGTTAAGAAAAGTTTAAATCAAATGCACACAGATAATATAATTAATTAAATTATATTAGGTATATTAAGTGCACTGTTTGTTGCAATTAAATACTACGTACTTTTTATTCTGACGTCATCTGGAAACGTGACTTTGCGACTGATACATTATACTGTATACACCGAAGAGATGCACTTAAAACGCATTACATGATACGTAGAATACCTTTCAAATTGCTGATTCATTTACGTATTCCAAGTATCTTCATATTGCATCTATAGTAATACTTTTAGCATGATAGATGCATAGGAAGTTTTTCAAATTTCAGGTAGACGCAGATAATGGAAATATCGATGTATTTTACTTCGAGTATAAATTATTTGATGTTTGTAAACAATATCTTTCCAAGGTATTTAGACGCACTGTTAAAAATTTTCCGAAGCATTCCTGGAAAAAGCTAGGCAAAGCAACCTGGGTATGTTCCTGTAACTTGGCTAATAAAACGACAATAGCTATTTGAAGAATACTTTCCTTAATCAATTCGTACTAAAACGTAAAAAATAATTTTGTTTAAAAAGAAAACTTGGGGTGCAGCGGTGCTCTAAATCAAGAATTTATGAAGTGACTGTATATGAGATCGCCCCCTCATGCTTTTCTTTTTAGTCATGCATAAACACAGTTATTTTTTACTTTTTGCTACAAATTATTTAAGAAAAGTATGTTTTTAAAAAACATTTTTAATTTTTTACCCAAATCTTGAGGCATATACAAATTTTCATCATTGTATGACGTAGGTAAATTAGCTAAATTAGCGTTGGAAGAATTAAGGACACCACGAATCATCGTGAACTGAAGAAAAGAATGTAGAAACAGCCATCATTTAATTTTCAGAAATATTGGGAGCTGTAGAAAAAAATAAGATAAACATAACCGAGATTTGATCAAGAGGTTAATTAGTTATAAATCTAGCGTCTCGCGTACTGTACTAAATTGACGGACAGAAAAACTATCATATCCAAACAGTTTCGAAGGTCAGAAGTGCTTTCTCTGAACCCCGAATATATTAACTAAGTTGATCCCATGACTTACTCCACAGTTTAATCATTTTTGTATTTATCAACTAGACATCGAAATTCCCATTCACTGAGAATATTTCTAATTTCTTTTAAAATGAGGTAGTCAAAATGTCGGGTTGGAGTTACACCAACCAAACAACCACCAGGCGCCTCCCCAGGTGGCGGATAGGGGAATGCCGACCAGATATGCTGGGTACCGGAAATATTCCGGGGTGGACCAAAACCAGTACTGCTGCCTTGCAGTTAGTAGAGGGATCTACAAAGGCTAGGGGAAGATAACCTCGAACAAAAATAATATGGTGAGGGAAGCAACATAACCATTACCACTCTGAGGCTGAATATAAATGACATCGGCAAGGCTCACAGATGAACAGAGGACATCATCTTGAATGTCTACCTTTACTGCGAGGTCGTAGAGCTGACAACTCTACACCGCTAAAACATGTCAAGAAATAGTAACAGATGGTTCATGGATTCTCCTGGGGTAAAATATTCCGGAGGTAAACTAGTCCCTCATTCGGATCTCCGGGCTGGGACTGCTTCAGGGGGCTCCAAGAACAGGATTTAGAAAGACCTTAGAATAGGAACGTGGAACGTACGAACATTATACCAAACGGGCGCACTTCAGGTGGCGGTACGCGAGACCGAGAAGAACGAGCTAGACATATTAACGATACAAGAAGTTCGGCGGGAGGGTCAAGATAGCATCCCACAGGGCAAGTACACTTTCTACTACGGAGGAACATAGTCTCACGATTTCGGAAAATAATTACTCATTAAGAACAGTGTCCTTCAGGCGGTTCAGAACATAAAGAATATATGAACGAAATACTATCGCACGTTTCGATACGTACTCCGTGGGGCAACACGGTTTTATTAAACGAAGTGGCTACTGATAACGACAAAGATATATTCTACAATGAGCTATAAAGGATGTTCGACCGAATGCCGAAGTATACAATCGAAAATTGTGTTGGGTGATTTCAATGTAAAGGTAGAGAAGGAAGAAAAATATGGACCTACTATAGGCAAATACAGCCTTCACGAAAAGACCAACAACAATGGAGAAAGACTGATAACTTTCGCGATTTCGAAAAACTTACTGGTAAAGAGCACGTACTTTGAATACAAACAAATACACATGGATATCTCCGGACGGCACAACTCTCAACCAAATCGATCACGTATTAGTAGATAGACGAAGACATTCCAACATAATGGATGTTAGGTCGTACAGAGGAGTGGAGGTTGACACCGACCGTCAATTAGTGATCACAAAAATAAAGGAAAAGTTATGCATCGCGAACAAAGAAAGCAAGGGGTCAAAACAACTGAAATTCGAAGTTAAACGATTAAATAATCCGAGCATAAAGCAGAATATCAACTCGAACTCTCAAATAGGTTCGAAATCCTAGCCTACTCGAGTAATAATAATGATGATATTAATAATGAAATTGATGTAAGTAAGATTTGGGAGGCAATTTGTGAAACAATTAACAGTACAGGAAGGAACGTGTATTTGAGAAGAAACAACAGAAAAACAAACTTTGATGAAGAATGCCTTAAGCTTCATGAAATACGAAAACAAGCAAGGCAACGATGGCTAAGTAATAAAAGCGAAGCAAATACCAACCACTACAGTAACACGAAACGAAACTCCACACTCGGGTTCAGAAACAAAAAGCGAGAATATCTGACGCAGATGATTCAGGAGATAGAGGAAAACGGGAAGACAAATAATATACGAGATCTATACAAAGGGGTAAACTCGTTAAGAAAACGTTACCAGTCGAGATTAGGAATGATTAGAAATGAACTTGGAGATCTTCTGGTGGATCCGACTAAAATTGTCGATGTGTGGAAAAGTTATTTCGACAAACTTCTTAATGTATATACACAATTTGGAACAAACAGAGGAATCTGAAATCCAAACCGCAGAACCGTGGATTCCGGAACCTAGCGAGATTGAGATCGAAATGTCGGTAAAGAAGTTTAACAATTTCAAATCACCAGGAATAGACAATATTCCAGACGAATTAATTAAAGCAGGAGGAACGGAACTAATCAAGGAACTACATAAATTAATAAGTGCTATATGGAGAAAGGAGGAGCTCCCAAAGGAATGGAAAACATCAATAATAGTTCCGATTTACAAAAAAGGCGATAAATCGGATTGTAATAATTACCGCGGAATCCCGTTACTTCCAACCTGTTACAAGGTATTAAGTAATATTCTGTTAACACGTCTAAGTGTATACGTAGATGAAATAATTGGAGATCAGCGATGTGGTTTTAGAAGAAATAGATCCACGTTGAACCAGATTTTCGTCTTGAGACAATTTTTTTAGAAGAAATGGGAATACAATGGGACGGTTCACCAGCTATTCATTGATTTTAAGAAAGCATATGATTCTATCAAAAGGGAAAAGCTATACAGTATTCTGATACGATTTGGAATTCCGAAAAAATTGGTTCAACTAGTGAAGATGTGTCTCAGCAACCCTATAAGCAGAGTACGGATAGGTGACGGATTGAAACAAGGCGATGCCTTGTCACCACTACTGTTTAACTTTGCGTTAGAATATGCGATTTAAAAAATTAAAGGGGACAAAAAGGGACTATCACTGAATGGTTTGAATCAACTGTTTGTATACGCGGATGATGTAGATTTAATAGGGGGCGATTTAGATGCACTACAAAGCAACACCGATGTCTTAGTAGAAGCGTGCGGTGAGGTAGGTCTACAGGTAAACATAAATAAAACAAAATACACGATAGCAAGCCGAAACACAGGTAATGAAGGAAATAAAAACAGAACAATTAGGGATGAGATCATAGAGAAAGTAAACAAATTTAAATACCTGGGAGCATCCGTAACAAGCAAAAATGAGGTCACAGAAGAAATAAAAAGTCGCTTAGTATCGGGCAACGCATGTTTCTATTCAGTCCAGAAACTTCTAACATCGCGATTAATATCAAGGAAATTGAAATTGAAAATATACAGAACGGTTATTCTGCCGGTAATACTTTACGGTTGCGAAAGTTGGAGTACGACCCTAGTAGATAAACATAAATTACGTGTGTTTAAAAATAAGGTTTTGAGATAGATATGTGAGCCGAAACGGGACGAGACGACTGGAGAGTGAAGGAGACTGCTTAATGAAGAACTCCACGAACTGTACGATTTACCGATGTTGTAAAAATAATGAAATCGCGACGACTAAGGTGGGCAGGGCATGTTGCTCGGATGGGAGAAAAATGAAAATTATATTCTATCCTGGTTGGAAGGCCGAATGGAAGGAGACCATTGGGAAGGCCGAGACGTCGTTGGGAGGACAATATTAGAAGAGATCTTCGAGAAGTAGAGGTTCGTGATGAAAACTGGCTTTATATTGCCCAGGATAAAATCCAATGGCGAACGTTTGTTACTGCGGTGATGAACTTGCAAATTCTATAAGCTATAGAGTTAGTTAGTTAGTAGTGAAGATGACGGCAGCAAATAGTTGATCAGAATTGCATTCACGGCTACGATAAGGAGCCGTTTTCTCATTCTGCGCATGCGTAGAACTGACAGCTGAATCCATCCATCTCAGCATACCAAACGTCTCTGAGATTTTCTTTGGCCTCAATGAAACAACATGAATAGTAAAACTTCTGTGTTAGTCTACTGAGAGCTGCTAGCAACGTGTACAAAATTTTTAACAGTGTAAGAATATAAGTTCTGTACTGTATATAATGAAGAGATGAGAAGTACGTAGTGAAAATACTATCGTTTATTGTGACGAAGTAGAATGCCGAGTGCACATATCTGGTTAAAAAGTTAAAATTTTCCCCGTTTTTATGGTGTGCCTTTGAAGTTGAACACCTAGGAAAAGTCCTGATGAGTACTTCATTGCTTCCGATTAGCTTGAAGTTTGTCATACACTACAATATTATTGTCAGTCGTGTTAAATTAGGATGCATTCATCTTTGGTGATGTCTACAAAAACTGAGCTGAGCGTGTTGACGTTTATGGTGCGAACTGATTAGTTTGCTGGAAGTACAATGTCGTCGCAGACAGAAATTAATTTTAATGAGAGTATTTTACATTCAAGGAAACAGGATAGAAATAAGGTGGGAGAAAGAAACCTGTAAGCTTAAGATTACCGGTGTTGAACTATATTTTCGGAGCGGGGAAGTGGGATGCTTTACCCATAGAGGAAAGGAGTATATAGAGGAATTAATCCCTATACTAGTAATGGTAAACACCAGCGTCTGCTAGCGAGAAACACAGCCAATCAAGGAGAGCCATGCGATCACAGTGCCTCTCGCGACAGGGGAAGTATCAGCCACGCCACGCATAAACGTGGAGGAAAATATACAGGAGACCCGTTGCGTTTGAACGTAATAGGTTAATCACTTAAAAAAAAATCCTTACCATTTCATATTCTCATTAAGTGTATGGTTAAGTGTATGGTTAAAGTGTATGGTTAAAGCGCCAATCTAGATATCTATGATTGTGTAAAATTATTGTGTTAATGAACTGGACTTTACAAGTTCTCTGAACAAGCAGTTTTACTATTAAAAGTTACTGCTCGTTTCAAAACAACAATCATGATTTAAAAAGGTATAAAAGAATGGACATTTCTGGTAGTATTTTTTATTGCAATAAAAATTATTCTGTTAAAGTAGACTACGGAAAACATTTTCTTTTCTTTCTGTGATACATTTATCAAGAGTAATAAAGACTTGCTTCAAAAGAGTCTCAGCCTTGCGCTTAATCGGGCGCCGCCATGTTATGACGTAATCAGTCTGCCTACTGCTTGTCATTAACATACAGATGGTATTTGATTTGTTAGTATTGTTTAAAAGAGATATCAAAATTGGATCGAAAGAAATAGAATAAGCGGTGAATAGCGTTTCTGTATGCCTTAACATGTCATTTAGTTCGTTTTATTCATTTAAAATTGATTTTTACTTTTAATACTTTTTAAGATATTGATATATTTTGGTAGCTTCAACACTAATTTATAGCAGATCTTTTTTCATGATTAAATCATCAGATATCTTCTAATACTGCTCTTTAGAACTCTTGTATTTAAAAAGAATTACCTATTTTTTTTTCTGTAAACGAAATGTGGGATTTTAAGTTCGACAATCGTATACATTTTTAATGAATGCTAGTGAAGCATTTTTCAAGAACATAAAAGCACATGCATTAATAGTGCTCGTTACTGCCATCTGTTAACAATTTAACGTATTACTTGTAGCCCGTGAATACATTGAATAGTTTTAATATGTCATTGTAAAAATAATAATAAAAGCATGTAAGAAACAAACACGTAAATTGAAACTTTTACATTGAAGTTACTCTTGCGTTTCGTGAAATGAAATAAAATATGGCCTTTGATAGGATTCGAACAACCTTAGTTGAAAGTATAAAAAGTTAAAAAGTTGCATGTGCCAACTAATTGCGCGAAATTGTCAAAACATCAAAAGTGATACAAAACAGCGATAAGAAGAGCACTGCAAGTTAAGACTGGCCCCTGTCATTGTTTCGAGCAATTTCTGTTCTTAAAAACATGTTTTGGTGTTTTAACTTATTGAAGTGTGCTCTGCAGATTTGTACATTAATTATTTCGTTAAGTAATGATGTAATTTTTTTCTCTTTTTTGTTTTTTTGTCTTCAAACTTCTGAATAAGGAACGTAACATAGGAAGAAGCATATAGCTTCGGAAATAGTACGGATTGATTACGTCAAACCACTAAGAGGATGATTTTCGTTGTATGACGTAGGAGATTGAATTCTCAGTATTTCATGCTAAATTTCTACGTAACGGAAAACCGTAGCGCTGAAATTTCAAAAACATTATATATTATTTAATCTGATATACACAACCAAATTGTAAAATATATAAGGGCGGGGAAAACGGAAATGTACATTGCTGGTAAACATCCGTAGCCTCTAAAAGCAAAAAAGTATTGTCTTGTCAACGGTATGTCCTTGTGTCGTCCGATCTTTTGTCATCTCCGTGATACCATCATACAAATCTATGACTAATAATTTCTGTTAGCAGTAAATCTTGCGTTACTTTAGACCGAACTCGGAAACGAAACACGAGACAAATCTTTTAGATACAACACATTCTCAAGTATCGTCTCGTGAGCAACAAGACTTACGTATTTAAAAAAAATCTAAGTTGATTTGGCCATATGATATGTTCAGAAACAAGGGTATTTGAACCCTGGCTACGTAGTATATGCATATCACAATGTAGTATTAGTACGTAGAGGGAACGAAAATTCTGTTAGAAACAAATGCTTTTAATATGCTAATGGACTATGATATATAACTATACTTTCCTATATTCCAAAGATAAAAGATGTCTCTGTCCTTGCATGCCATCTCTATTTTAGCTGAATCGTATTTTATAAAGAATGCATCATTTGAATGGAGATTCAACGCCACACTCTCGTCTTCACGCAAAGTGAAAAATGAAACACAAGAGGATATACTCAATCAATGCAGGAAGTTGAAAGTCGTGAGGAGGAATGGAGGGGGTGAGAGATGTGTTGGCCAGGAAAATTGTGTCAAAGAACGTGGCTGCAAGAGGTGAACCAGAAGAAAGAGGATCGATAAGTGATACAAGACACCTGGAGGTTTTCATAGGTGTTAAAAAGAAACCGTGCAACGGAGAACAAAAACACATTGACTACAGACATGTATTTGACATTACTACATTTCATTAATAACGAACAGTTGAAATCGAAATGAAGACCACACGTCCAAACCATAAAAGCCCTAAATGATGACAAATTATATTAAAGGATAGATTAAATTGTTTCGTCAAGAATAATGTGTGTTCCACAGTGGTTTCTAAATCTCCGTAAATGGTAATTTATAGACTAAAGTAGTAATTGCATACCAAGGATTATGATTCTTGTGTACTTTTGAAACAGCTAGCTAAAAAATTATTTAGTTATATCATTATTTACTCACTGAAGCTATTTTATTACGGTCAACATGAACACAATACATGGGATCCAGAAAATAGTGACTGAGGTGGCTTTTAAGAACAAGCCATTTGTTTTCTTTGTATACAAGGTTTTCATGATTTTCTTTAAAATCTTTTCGCTAGCAACTTCTATTTTAATATCGTAATCAAAATTTAGCTATTAGTATTGTACGTATGATTAGGTTAGTACCAGTCTTAATGAATGTGTTAGTTTGGTTTAGGTTAGTTTTAAGATTCCAATACCTATGAACGGAGTGCTGTTAGTAAAGTATAGCTGGGTGATGAAAATACTTCAGAATGAATATAGGTTGGGATCAAAGTTTTCTAAAACGAGCAATATGTACACATATCACTAGCACATACGAATGCATATAGTAACACGGGGAGTAGAATAACTTTATTACATTTCATCACTAATAAGCACATCTCATTCTAAAACGTTTTATTCCTAATTTTAATCGAGACATTATTCACTAATAACTAATTCTCAAATAATGTTTCTAATAGCGTGCTTATATTTCCTGACATTACAAATCATAAATCCGCAAGGTAACAATGTCAATTGAATTGATTAAAAACCTTTAGTCATCTGAGGCTGAAGCCGGGATACGGTAGACTCAAGCCAGGGTCTATTTTCTAGGTGCCATCCTAGCGTTTGCCTGTATGACTGAGGAAAAACCCTGTGAAAACCTTAGTTAGGATGGTCGGCCGTAACAATGTCAAACCCACAGAATAATATTTAAACCTTTACATTTGAATA
Source organism: Lepisma saccharinum (assembly GCA_022664845.1). Taxonomy (NCBI): domain Eukaryota; kingdom Metazoa; phylum Arthropoda; class Insecta; order Zygentoma; family Lepismatidae; genus Lepisma; species Lepisma saccharinum. Next base: position 104,717 of record JAGDQP010001772.1, on the reverse strand, counting down.
TGTACAAAGACGTTATGCAAATACAGTTAATAATTCTTCTCTACACCATACTGTCTATTCTTAGCAACACAACTTGAAATATATCTCAAGTAACTTATGAGAGCAAGAAGGTAAATTTGTAAACAATTTATTTAAATTATTAGCATTCAAATACATTTTAATATTAACAACTTCTATCATTTTCTTTAAAATTTTCTTAACATGTTTGATTCCTGAGTATTCCTGTTGCAGCATCTACAAGTTTACTTATAATTCGCAAAGCTTTATAAAATATTTGATGTACTATTATTATCTTAAGAGAAATTTTCTTCGCATATGTTCCGATATTTATAATTTTGCTCTTCCACGACAATCATAACTCTCATCATATTTACGGTAACAGAACAGCAGCAAAAGCAGAAAAAAAAAAGGTCGGGAACGGGGTTTGAGAAGGAATCAGAGCTGCAATTATTCAAAGTATAATCGCAAAATTGCCTGGCGTGACCAAGGAAAACTTTAGTCAGGACGGACTCCTGGGTTCTCTCAAGTAATACTTGCAAACGACGAAACAAATGTAGCAACATTTATTCGTTATTAGTGGATCAATTACGCTTACTCACGCCTCCCTTCCCCCGGTTTGAATAAATGAATTAATTAACTAAAATCATATATTTTGTCTACTGAATAGTAAAATACTAAATTTGTCGGATAGTTGTATGTTGGATGAAAATTTTACGATATGTCTTTTGTGTGAAATCGTTATCAGTACAGTACTCTATAAGTATGGGAAGTTGAAAACATAGAGTACACTACAATCTAAAGTTTAGCTGTTATATCTATGTTCTGTATTCTAAAATGCCAACGCATACATTACCAAGGTTAAATAATGATATACACTGGAGAAAAATGATATCCCAATTAAAAAAATTCAATGAATGAAACTTGGACATCAGATTACTCCACATGATGTATTACATTGATAAAACTGCCAACGTCACAACTTATAGCATGCGTCACAATGAAAGTTTAATAGGTCCTGCTTAGTAACCACTGTAGTCAACGATACGTTGAATGCAGGTATGAACACGCCCATGTACTCCATATCGTAGAGATATCGGATAATGGTATAATGTTCTGCACCTACTGCACCTGGACGTTCAAATCGGCAAACGTCATTGCTCGCTACGGATATGCCTGGACCTGGCGTCCAATTCTTTCCGACACTTGCTGAATGAGTGGAAAGTCTAGTAATCTTACCGACCAGAGCAACATCTCGAAGAGTATATTTGACTTGTAGCTACGGTACGAGAATAAGCGTTTTCGCGTTGACACAACAATCCTGCCAATCAGTATCATTCATAGACGACAGCACAACTAGTTCATTATGATGAACAAGTATTTGGTCATGTTGTCGCATACCGACGAGGGTGATACATGTGGTCAGTCCGGTATCCCAACGGTGGATATAGCTTACTACGCACTGTTCACTTACTAACCGGTCAAAAATCATCTCTCTGCAACCGCTAGGTCGCATAAATGCGCAATTACATGGATGAGCATGCAGTCACAGCAAAATACTAGCTTGGCTGGCTATTACACACAACAACATGCTGCGCAGCTTGCTGATGGTCCATCTTTTTTAGAATATATTCTGATGTTACTGGAATAGGCAAGCAAGGTAAATGGGAATAAGTTAGTTTACAAACCTGTCGTCGTAGAAAGGAACATAATGCATTCCTAATTCGGAAAAAAACGAATAAACATATTGCTTATTTCGATGGACTAAATAATAATACAGATTTATACAGCTGACCTAGAATTAATGGGGTTTTGCTCAAGAGCACGTGAACGGCAGAGTTCACAATCACGTGCTCCTTAACGGAGACGAAAATAGGTAGGCGCTATAAGTCTATCTTATTACTAATACTACGTTGGTGAAGCTTTGGGCATTAGCTCACCTAAAACAACGAACCGCTGACATTATCTTAATCAACAAGTATGATTGATTGATATTGTGGGAACTGGAACGCTTCAGATAAGACATCAGAATAGAACATAAGTTTTGGATTTGTTTGCTACGTTAATGGATCATTCTACGGTTATTTTGGGACGACAAGGATTGAATAATTTATTCCCTAACTGGAAGTCCAACTCGAATCTAGTGGTAAAAGAGCATGAGGAGGACCAGCTAGTCAGGATCAATCAACAAACAGATGCAAGATTTTCCCTGGTGCCTGAAGATTTTATCCTCGGTTGTTGAGTACGAATATCATCCCAACCAGGGAATAAATCTTCGTACACTGCAAAAACTGTACCTTTTAATAGTGAATAGAAAATGTCGATTTTGTGCCCACTATTTTTTAGAGTGAGTAACGCGCACAGGGATTCATATTTTACTATCCTTTTTATTTCTATTAATATGATCCCTCCCAGAAACTGAGAGGAAAAGAACCGCCCTTCTAAACCCAACACTGAGTTCACCATTGCCTCTCAAAAATTGTGGGTACAAAATTGGCATTCTGTACCCACTATTCAAAGGTACTGGTTTTGCAGTGTATTTCTACCCAAACAAGTCTACTACTTTTAGGACCCCCTCATAATTTATAACAAATTGAATACAGGTATAATAACCCAAAATGAGATACAGGATTGAGGAGACTAGTTGCCTCAACCTCAAAGAGAACAGAAGGCAGGAAAGAAAGAAGAAACAGGCACGCCAGATAGAGAGCGCAAACGGCAAGAGCTCAAAAGACAACTTACAAATTAATCAATTTAATCTTTGATTGATTTAAATGTTATGTCAGGTTAAGCAGATATTATAGCGTATATTTTCTATTCATATGTGATTCACTTGTGAACAGATTTTTCTATTAATGCAGGATAAATAAAATTGCTTTATAGCCAGATAATTATGTGGTTGATCAAGTTAAGTTACTTTGAAACTAATATTTGATTATGGTAGATTACGTTAAGATTTGATATGTTCAGAGTAACACGAAATTTAAAAGTGTTGTTCAAAATAGTGGAAGCAACATTTGATAACATAAAATATAATAGACTTAAATGAACATGAAAGGAAGTAGAGTAAGATTTTGTGCAAAGTTTCTGGCCTTTTGAGTTACATACAAGGTTAGAAGCAGAGATAGAAACGAACAGGCAGAGAAGTGAAGTTAAAAGGATTTAATAACAAATAAATAAATAAATAAATAAAACTTATCTTTTCAATATTTGTGACAGATTTTTATTGGAGATTCATGACCATCCATGAATGCCAACAAATCATAGTACTATAATTTGGATTGATAGCAGCGTAACGTAAGGCTCTGCAAACAGCTGGGCTCGAGGCTTTAGGAGGCCCGCATTCATCCTCATCGAAATATTATTTGCGTCGCAGTGAACGGCCTTCTCAGCAAATAAGTAATATTTAAGTGTTCCCTCCGCGCTATATAATCAATACAATTCTAATGCAATCAAGTACTCCAGTATTGTTCTGTAGCACTCACTGGTCGCATCCAATGATCTTAAAGGATTTAATGTCGGGCGAGCACTCATTTTTGGAGTTAAAACTTACAAAGAGCTATGTATGGAATTCTATGACTCAAGACAGATTCAGTCAGAAATACTTGAACAAAGGACTCAGATCAAATGTATATAACAGAGGGCTCGCGTGGGGCCTTGCGAGTCCCCTTCTTTGCACCACTTATACTAAGCAGAGATGTGCTCCAAATAATTTAAGAAGGGGTTCGGAACAAGTATAACAAAGGGCTCACGCGAACCCTTGCAAGCTTCCTCCTGCACACTCCTGGACTCAGTGAACTCAACCTTCTCAGTATCGAATATGAAAGGGCCAGATCTAACGATGTCAGTGAAATCAACTATACTTTCACATCCCGGAAAGTCCATAGCATTTCTCAGTTTCATTAGATTGATTGTCATTAACATCCTAAACGAGCTGGAGAGCATCTATGGATAAAACACAGGTTTTTGGTAAAGTGAACTTTAAACCACTCCGTTTAATGATCACGCGGAAATTAAACCCATGACTAGATGCACAGGGATCACGCTGATCTTTCATGTATTCCGAGGTCTAGTTTCATTAAAATTTTATGTATAAAACTATTGTATTCTAAATAATAGAACTAAACACTTACATCATATAAAAGTGTATGTTCATTAACACTAAATTACATTTCTCATAAACTTTCTCATAAACTCATAAGCTGTTCGTGTACTTTTATAACATTTGTTAATGATTACTTTCCTTAATAACCTTTTCAGTAATAACAGTTCAACGACATTAAACGAAAGCTTTTTTGAATATTTTTGCAAATCTACTATTTCAACCCACATTTAATAATAATACACTCGAAACAAGCACAAATTCTTTTCTACACGAAAAAGCGCACTAATCCGGTCCATCGATGCATGCGTAATAGATTGCTGCGGCCAGAAAGCTGAAAACTTATTACACGTAACAGCGCGTTGCGGAAACCTAAGCAAGTTTTCAAGCACGTCCGATAACTCTGCAGCGTGCTGTGGAGTGATCGTCTTGTCAATTACACGAGCAGCTTGCCCCAGCAGTATGCTTGTGCGTGTAATAGCGCTTACAACGAACTTGTCTACCAATGAACAGAAACAAATTCCCGAATTTTAATAGTAATATGAACAATATGGCAACTAAATAAAATATAAGACTGCTTGCGAAGAGCATGCAGTGGGACCAAATTTGTACACGATTATATCTAGTGAAGGGTATTCTATTTAAAGGATAACAGCTAAAACACGTCGAGACGGTAGTCTATGAATTATTACGACAAGAGAAGCAATAGTTGTGTGTATATCCTTAGAAATTAAGAGAATAAGAGCATTCACCAAAGTTTTTGTTAATTGGCAGAGACTTATACAGCAAATTTGGCAAGGCAGAGATCAGAATGTCGTTTCACGTCCTGTTTTTGCCAGAAAAGAAAACATGGTTAGATTAATCATAAGCGAGAATTATGTTGATGATGTTGGATGTCAAAGTGATTATACGAGGAGAATTTGTGTCTCGAAACATTTCAGTGACAAAACACTTGCATCATCAGATCTTGAAGGGTTGTGGTATTGAATTCATTGAGTATGACACGAAATATTCTAAAGTTTTAGGTAAAAAATGCAGACATCTAAAATCGCATTATCTCTAAATTAAGCTTCAGATTGGTATATATGGTTCCGGTAGTTCACCATAAAACGAACGCAAAACTAAGCGATAGAAGACAGCCAGCAATAAACAAAAAGCAGCTGAAAGCACTACTAGAATATAGGTTTTATACAGAAGTATTTTCAAATCTTACTAAAGAAGTTGTACAATGTGTATGTTTCTAGATATCGGGTGTAATTACTTCATAAGTATAGGTTATATTTCTCTTATTGGAATTCTTTTTACACCGATGAAACATTTTCATTAATTAGTGCACTGTCTATCTGTGTGAACAATTACTGTTGATTGGTTAGCAACAAGTACAGATATTCCTCTTCAGTGCATATGTTAGACTTTCAACATCATCTGTGAATGTATTGGAAGAAGTTTGAATTGTTTTTTGAACGCTAATCAAACGAAAAGTCATATTTTAATTCCTTTTCTGAGCCAATTTCTTACGTTGTAAAATTTGTTAAAATCTTCCAATAAATGTGGATCTTATAATGTGAGAGAGCTAGTCAGGTTGTTGGATGAATATGTAACAAAATTATTTTACGGTATTTGTTGTTAAAAGAAAATCAGTTAAAGTGGAATGTACATGAGATGGAATTACCTCTCAACATATTTACTAGATTTAACAATAGCTTTTCATCTAGAATTAATTATAATTATTATTTTACGAAATTGAAAATGTCGCTATGAGAGTTTAAATTTAATTACGACTAGTAATATTTGATTCAGGTTTCTTTCTTCCTAGAAAATGATATTAGTAAAGAGAGACCAGAGGTAACGTGTAATTATCTAACGAGAGAGTCTCTTAGAGAAGAGATTCAAATTGCATTACTGTGGCTACATCTCTAGATAATAAATATTCCAGAAACGTGGTAAAGGATATCTGTTTTCTCTTTCTTGTCTGTCCCTTCTCGGAAATGCAACCTGGTTTTCTAATTCCGACAGCAGTCAATTATAACGTCCTCTTGTGAAAAGAGGATTTTGCGTGGGCGATTAATTTCCGCAATTCCTAGCCTTGTCTTGACGAACTAATCTTATATGTTTAGCTAAAATGGATGGGACGTAACATTCTCAACCACAAACTACAGGCGTTGTTGTTCTTACTGTCACAAAGACATATTTTTGTAAGGTCGAAATATTTCAGATTGGACTGGATAAGTCATTTCAGCAACATTATTTTATTATTATTACATTTTAGTGGTCTATATATAACATAATGTATTTTTAAAAATTTGTTTTCTCCTTTCGGTTGTTAGGATGTGAAATAGAAATTAGTTTGTGTGTTGTTTTCATTTTTGTGACTTGGCAGAATATTATTGATTATGCGAAGTCAAGACTGCTTAGTGTTTAGTTTGTTGATAATCGTAGAAAAATTTCAACTTGAACGTTTAAATATATTGTTGAAGGATCAGGAATATAGTGAGCACTATTGCTTAAGTACATTTTTGAAATAACAAGTAATAAAGGGAACAAAGCTGCTGGATGAAGCTAAATTGTGAGATGAAACTATGATATATGCTGAATTATGGTAGATTTTGCCTTTGTTATTGGCAAGTTGTCATCGAGAATACAAAAGAATACAGCGGCATTAGTAAGATACAAGGGAACTTAGTTTAATTTCTTAAATAACCAGACTATATCTGTGATAGCATTTGGATTACAGATTTTAATGTGTCCTTACGGGGATAAACTATCCTTGAGCATTACTGGGAGTTGCTATTTATGAAAGGATATTGACGAGATCTTGATAGTTCTTAAATGGAAGTGTCGTAAATGGAAGGCTGGAAAAATAACTAACTACAATTAACCTAATTGTTTATTGGAACCAAATTATTTGAAACCTAGGATTTTCTACATACATTACCACCCATCCATCTATAACTCAGGTTAACATCTAAACAAGAGGTGATAGAGATAAACGGACATCACATTTGAAATAATCGACCTCGATTTACCCAGGTATTTTCGATCTGTTAACCCTACAACCTTTCTATGGTATTTTTGAAATTATACACTTTTGTCAAATTAAACATATTGGGCTCGGATTTTTGCTATATTGTATTAGGGTTTCAGAAAGAATATAAATCCCAGTTGGTTTGGCGAAAAGAGAAAGGATATTCACGACTAAGAAAAATCTGGAAGATGTCAATATCGCTTACTGCTAATATTACGAGGAAAGTGCATCAGTGCTGGCAAGTGATGATGCAAATGTTAATAGAAGAGGTGGCTATTAAAAAAAAAATAATGTGCCATTCTATCGTAACAAAAGACGTGCGAAAACTAACACTGTGCAAGGATTGTCGTCATGAACTGAAAAGGGAACTCGTCAAGATTTGAAACGAACTACGTGGAATTATTCGTAATGGCTGACCATAACTGTCCTGTACCTTTTTTTAATTCCTCTGAAACAGTCCATGATACGTGTTTCCCGCACGTAATGTAAGTTCAGTATTCCAGAGATACTGAAATAGTTAATCATTACGCAAAGTGATTATTTTGAAGCATAACTTTGCAAGTTTCATTATTGTTTCTCATCTTCGAAGATCAAAGTGAGTCTGGGAACATTTTAGAGAAAGATTCATTGTAATATCAATTTGATAGCTAATTTTCAATACAAAAATTAATAAGTTTAACATTTGTACAGGATAATATTGTTTTTGAAACTTGATTTTTATATGGGCCAGTCAACTTTGGACTTCGGCCCGTCACGATTCGCCCTTTAGCCATTAAAATCCACACCCAAGCCCCTACCTGGACTCAAACCTGGGACCCTCTAGTCGTTGGCCTACCACCCTAGACCGCACGGCTACCCAGCTGGCAATACTATTGTTCTTGTGGTTAGGCTTACCTGTATATCTACCTGATCAGATGTTATTTATCTGTAGGGCTGGCTGGTTAGTTAGTTTACGCAGTACATTAACATCGTACTAAACTCTCGAAGTGAAAACATTTCTAGTTTTCTTATTCTTTGGAACCTTAACTTTACAGTTTGCAACTTGCTTGTTTCTTTAGTGAAGTGAGTTGTAGTTTTGAGAAATTTAGTGTTTAGTCTTAATTTCTGTTGGGGCTTAATTGTAGAAACCAAGGTGGCATTTTAAATTTTCTCCTTTCGAATGAGAAATTTAATAAGGTGGAAAATTGTAGTCTCTTGCCATTTTCATTTTGTTTCCTTGTCCTAGTTCTGTAAGAGAACAGTTTGGATGAGAACGTAGATTGTCCTCCAAAGCTCTTTAATCCATTCCTAAGTAGAACGAATGTTGCAACAGTCCACAACCATGACTTTGACAGTAATCACGGCGGAAGTGAATCTTGATTTAGAGTTTAGTCCGTTCGATTTTATCCTCTCTTCTTGCTTGCTATTCGATCAATAGTGCTAGATTTAATTGTTTACTTAGAGTTTACCAAAATATATTTTACTGGTATATACTTTAAATTAAGACGACGATATTACTTCAAAATTATGTCGTAAAATTCCCCACCCTTATCTAATGCAACATTTTGATTTAAAAATATGCTTTTATATGTTTTCATTAAAGCAAGCAAATAATGCCATATTAAAGTTGTAACTACGATAAATGAAACAAAGCTAACTTGCGGAGCACAAATTACTAAGGAACAAAACAATTTCTCTGAGTGTGGGTACAGATTCAAGTCCCGTTCAGATTTATTAAACAGTGTAGTTCGGGGTCTACTTTACCAAATTTTGTAAATATTGTCCTTTGAAGCTCTCTAGTTCCTAAGGAGACAACAATTCAATCAAGCCAAAACAAAACTAATGTATCAGTATTATCATTTATAGCTTTTTGGGGAGGGGGGTATCTATGATAATAAGAAAGGTATTGTTTTTGTTCGACTTAGAACCATAATAAATAACTGACTCAATAAAGTTTTGCTAACTTAAAAGTGTAGTGAACAACTTATACTTGGAGGGTTTCCTATAAGATCTAAATGTTTAAGAAAATGGGTTTTGTAGGAAAATTCGATATAATAAAGCAGTAAATGTATCGTATCAAAAGGGCTACGCATGAAAAGGGCTTCACTTTCAGATAAAGGTATACGCATCATTTCCTGATTTCGGTATCTTAAAAGTTTGAATTGAATTTTGTTTATGACGTTAGGCATCTAAGGGTCAGGCCACCAACAGTTTGAGTATTGTTTTAGCATTGTTCGGTAGAACTCAAAATTTCAAATTTTATTTTTATAGACTCCTAGTTCGGAGTTTTTGAATGAAAGACAACGCAAGTTAAAGATCAACTCTACTTCGAAATCGAATATTGTGGTGCTAAATATTGGGATCAAATTTACATAAATAAACCAAATGCAAATTTTAAATCACTTCTTGGTTTTGTACATACGGCAAAGACACTAAAAGTAGGCAGATAAATACTTGACATTTAGTTATTCTTATGGAGGGTAGATCAAAATGAAAATAGTACCTTTTTCAAACGACATTTTTACTCAAAATATAGCTTTAAGTAATAATTATAATAGCAAATAGAAGAGAGAAAATAAAATGCTATATTTAGTAGAGAAAATAAGCTATTAATAGTTAGGACATATTTTACATAGTAGCAGATGCAACTGAATGTTATGTTAAAGGAAAAAGGCAGAAGGTGGATGCAACTCCTATATAATATGAAGGGATAATTGGTAACCTATTGAATGAAAAAGCAAGGTTGTGACATATGGAGAAGATCAAACTTATTGTGAAACATCTGTCTCTATTATTAGAATTTTAACAATGATGAATCATTAAACAATTGGATGTTACTTTGCTATGATAGTTGTTTAGTTGTTATCTCTGGGACTTTAATATTTATACAAATATAATTTCATTTTAAAGGATGCTAATGTTATAGAAAATAGAAAGAAAAAGTGTGTTTCCAGCGGCGAGTTTCTGTGTTTATGGCAACCGGTTGACGTAGCGACGTAATTATCGCTACAACCAAGCAGTTTGTTCTTCGACACCTTAAAGTACTTGATATTCAGTGTAATATTACCCTCGTGTTTCGCTGGTTTTAAAAAGAATCGCTTGAACAGAGTATTGTGTTCTTAAACTGTGCATCCACTCTGAGAAATAATATTCCATTCACTCTAGAAAGATTTTGTTGCTCAGTCTAACCATCTAGAAGTGCGTTGAGCATCCTTTCACAAGTATAGTCTATCAGAAAAAAAACGTCCCATTTCTTGCAGAGATGGCGAGGTGACGATTTTATGCCTGTCTAAACAGAAGTGATGAAATCGCCCTTGAAACCTTTAATGTGGGTATGCTGTGTTGGCCACAAACTGGATGTACTTGGAAACTTAATATTCATTGCCTGAAGTATCGCTTTTATTTCACATTAAGGACAGCTATAGGGAATTTACATCTGCCAAATTATCACGGAAACTTTGCTATATATCCGACAAATGGAGTAGGCTGTGCAGGTCTTATCTTTTGAATTTACGATTCAAAGAATGGGCTCTGAGAAAGCAAGAAAGTTCCATCTCTTCTGCCGGCCATCCTAACTCTAAGAGTTTTGTTCCAATCTTTCCAATCTCAGCAAGTGATTGTCGGGGTGGTGTCGTGATTTAGGCTCTAGCACCACCTTCCCCATCTCTTTCCCATACGAGAGTGTTCACAGAAGAACGTCATATATAAGACTGGTGCCAGACGTAGGCCACAGCTATTAGTTCAGTCCAGAAATTGTAAGCTTTACAATAAGGATTTGTTTTTTTGTATAATGTATACCTTCCTTCAACCATCTGTTTCCGAATATGAAATCTTATTGACACTATCAGTCACTTGTGATAATTTAAGTATGTTATCTCTTTATCTGAAATCAGACTATATATGTTATCCATTCTTATCATGCAAAATGAAATGTTCCGCTAAATGTGTTCTTATTTATTTTTGTTTTCATTATTCACCATCCTCAGTATTCTTGCTCTCTCTCTCTCATTTACGTCCTTATTTTATTTTTAATATTCCTTTCATCCACTTTTATTTCTGAAAGTTTAATAATAGTGATTTTCCATTCGAAACAAAATGTTAATGATTTGATATAAAACACCCATGAAGTATAACTACGTGCAAAAACTAAGTTGGAAATTAACAGAGTTTAGGAAAGTATTGTGCTGAATAAGTACCACTGTTCTATGCTTTGAAACGGATTTTGTCGTAATTCTGTACAGGTCGCAAAGATACAAATACAAATATGTTCATGGTTGTCGAAAAGAACATTGAGTGAGATTTAAGAACTGGAATTTAAGAACCAGAATTTGAGAACTACAGTTTATAGTATTACAAGTTGCTTCACACATGAGGCATCTACCAGTTTGTAAACATCATATATCACAATAAACACATTATGCTGAATATTAAAATATATCTTTCACGAGTAACGTTTAGGAAATAAAAATTATTTGTACTTAAACTGTGATCTAGGTAGAGTACAGAAGTGGAAGATTTAAAGGGAGTTGTAGAAACTTTCTTGTCTCAAATCACTAACCAGCATAACTAAAATTTATTTATTTCAGAATTAATATTACTACCCACGGAAGAATTTCAAATTCCAACTTTTGAAGTTTCATAAAATTTTGATTTTGATTATGATTAGTAATAATAAGACCACTAGGAATATAGGAACCTTCAGTCAAGAAAGATCAGTAAGTGAGGTCAAGAAAGATCTCAACGAAGAAATGGCATCATTCGACAAATACGAGATATGAAAAGTGCCAACTAGATAGTGGCTAGGGTCATGCCCTGAGTGGCCTCTCACACCACAAAGCAATTTTGAAAAGTTCCCTCTAATGGCGTTGCCTTTACATAAATTAAAATAGACTTGATTTTTAAAAGTTAAGTGTTTTAATGACAGAGAGAAACATTCATCTTATACTAGAATTAGGTGGTTGTAGGTACGAATCAATTTTTAGTTGTTTGAATTTTAACAGAGTACTATCGCCATCCAAAAGATAAACGAAATACTGTATTAAGAATTCGTATTTCTAAGCTACTTAAGACTTCAATCCGCAATAGCGTTAATTGTGCGGTAGGAGAATGAGGGAAGAAAATAGGAACTCTGATATTACCATCCGGTATTTCTAGATCCTAACTTGCGGTTAACAGTAAAATAGTCAGTATTTGTCAATCCCAACTACTTCGATTGCAAGGCGAGCACATTTCAAGCAAACCATTGCACCTATTTTATTTATAGTTACGGTTTTTATAGCTATAAAATTTAACGATCCGTTTACACCAGTTGTGTTTTTTCAAGACTCTGTTAACAGTATAATAACACCATAAGTGCGTTTTTATTGAAAGAAGACATCTAACAATTTTCCTAAGACATTTTAAGTAACCGGTTTCTTCTGGTATGTCAGGTGTTTGCTAACTTACCTGATTTACTGAAATTAAGGAGTTTGATTTCAGTATATATCAGAAATAATATTATTAAGCCTGACCAAGATATTAAAGACCTTACCCAGGATAGAATCCAATGACGAACGTTTGTTGCTGCGGCGTTGAACTTGCGAGATCCGAAAGCCATAGCATTAGTTAGCTAATGTTCTTTTACCAAGAACTTAGTTCGTAAATTTATTTTTAAATTGAGTTGTACGCGTGTGTTCTCTTTAACTTGGTAATTGAGTTAATAAATTAGGATTTTTAACTTAAATTACCTTCGAAGCCGATATATATTTTTAATGGTATTATCATTACAGCATATTTATATGAATTTATGTTAATATAATACATTATAGTGTTATTAGAGTTACTGATTGTAAATTAATAATCATTCGTTATTGATATTACGCACTACGACGATTAAAAATACAACTTATAATTCAATTGACAGAAACCAATGTTAAATATTAAGTAATAAGATGGAGATAGCGTATCACGCATAACTCAAAGTATAGACCTAACGTTAAAATTTATAGCTGGCTGGATTGATGTTACCATTTTTCTATTAAGATTTATCATAGACGAAGCAATGATCTAGTGTACGTATTTTAATTTATTGAGCTGTTTACTTGTTCAAATTATAATTATGAGTTCTATAGAAATTTTTTACAATTTTGCGTCAGAATAATCACTTTATTTATTGCGGTATTTTTTGACAATTAGAATTCTTAACGTACTTTTTTATTAAAATAATGTTGGTTATAAATTAATACCTGAAGCATACATATTCATTTTTCTAACACATTTCCTCATATTATACATTGTAACAAGCTTGCACGTTAGTACATATCCTTCTAGATATCTTATCTAAATTTGCCTTAATTTTATGCAGGAAAATTGTATAAATATATTCAAGAAGTGTCTCGAGTTTATCTCGTCTCTCTAAAGAGAAAATTTAGTACATTTGTTGTGCTCTTTTCCTTTTTGTACATGATTACTATTTTATATAAACTTCTGTACATAACTTTTTTCATAATATGTCATCATAACATGGTGATTTTTCACTTGCGCATCATTTCCAGCAAGAAATCTGATGCATTTAATTTGTTATCAGTAGCTTAGTTCGTCACCCAGTGGACCGGGGTTATTCCCCTCCCCTCTCGCCAAACCTATTTTATTTGATGCTAGGCTACAAACTAATTAATTCACGTCTTTCGCAAATTTACAGGGCATATAATTATATCACGAAACGTTGACTCGTTTTAGGTGTGCAAAGTGTACCTTTTTTTACAGCATATAACATTTATTACTAATAAACTAGTGCTAAAATAGTTAGATTGTATTTCATTTCAAACAAATTTACAGTGAAACATGTATTCGTTGCAATTAAAATGTAATATAGAGGCAAATTGTGAATTCCGGCAATAACTAGCTAGAATTTCTGTCCTACACTTAACCAAATACAAAGATTATGAACGTTAAATTACCTCCCTGATTCCATAATGAAATTTATTTTCAGTTCATGAAATAAGTTGTTTATTTAGTAGTAAGTAGTAAGCAGACTACTTTTCTTTATGTTTTGCATGTGTGTATATCTCTGAAGAAACATTCAGGACTAACAAATTGTTGCTAAACTGTATTTTTATGAATCTTTATTTATTTTGAGATAAATGGCATTCTTACGTGATTAGGGCAAAGCGGAGATTTAGAAAATTCACTCCTACGCCGCTTAATCATCATATTTGTTTTGAAGACGTTCATTTCGTGCAGTTTATTTCAATATTAAAAACGAACTTATAAATATCAAATAAATTCAATTGCGTTGTATAACTTTCTAATTTTATTTTATATCCAACACTATTCCAGAAATTCCTATCCAAATACTTAAATTTGATTTCATATTTTTTAATATATATTTAGTGTTTCTTTTTGCATACATGATTCGTATCATGTTCCTTGAAATTTATTATCTTTTATTAATTTCTGTGTTATTATTAAATGTTTGTACTTACTACTTAATTGTAAGCGTTCATTTTCGGTCTTTCAAAGATTGCATTTGTATTTTAAAGATTACTTTCTCAGTCTAATGCTGTATATTCACAATAGACATGCAGTAATATCATAATAAAGAAACGGAAGCTTCCCGTACAAGTGGTCGTGTTTTTACAAGTTGTTTTGTTGGACGTGCAATATATACACGCCGTTGCAATTTCTTTTGTAAAACGATAGTTGGTTGAAGAATGGTTCGAGAAACTGAATCAACAGACATGACTACTATATTCTACATTGTACTATTTGTGCTTAATCAGATTAAACAAGCACTAATTCTTCGTTGATTGCGGATATCTATTTTATAAATAGTGGTATTTTTTATCACGTTAGCAAAGAACTCACGTAAACCGTACATGTTGGACACCCATGATTAAAAGTTTAGTCATTAATCTATACTTACAAAATTCTCTAAAACCAAGATCACACTTAGTAAAACCTAACCACTTACTGAATCAGAGTTTCTACTGCCTTTCTTGAGGTAGTTCTGTTTCCTCTTGGTAAGTAATTGCAAAAGGCAAATATTAGTGCTACTTCTATGAGTTCAGAATTATTAATTCATGAGAAGTTCTCTGCATCGTTTAGCCTTGTAGTCAGAGTGATTATATAGTACGTTTTTTTAAAAAAGAATTTGCCCCTTTCCATTGAAGTGGGTTCAGGACGGAATCTATACATACAACAAACTAAATAATCATTCTGAAGAAAATAAACTGTATGTTTATCCAAAATGTTCTATAGTCACCCAGGAAACGGTTTTCTGTTACAATGCTTTTCGTCTACAAATAATCATTATTCCATTGAAGAGGAAACTAATGTAAGACCAACTGAACCTAACAAACAGGGATAAAACAATTCGAAAATTTAATTAATTTTGTTTTTCGGATCCCACGTTATATCGTTATATATCTATTATCACTAAAAGACCTCTAGAGTCTTTTACCATTATTTTGTATTATATACCAAAACGAAACAGGGGGAAAATTATTATAATATACATTCGTTATCAGAGCCCAAAATTTCAAATCGTAAAATTATTTGATTTTACAGTTTATACAATATATCTCGTATTATCACCATCATATATTATACAAGAGTAATTTTCTTGCTAGTGCACATCTATCTTTATGTAAAATATGAATGTTTTATAAAAAATCATAACATGAGTAATTTTCAAAGCTAGCTTTATACTTGATCAGTGCATATATTCTGCTTTTGCATCGAGAATCGATAATTGCATGGCTCGAAATAGAAAAACAGGAACTAAGAAAAAGAGTAGTAAAGCCGGAGAAGTTACGAACTTGATCACGCGTGCCGTGTTTCCAGAGAAATTCCATTTTACGAGTTCGATTTGTAAATGTTGGCTACGCCAATGAGAGGAGAAAACACACGAAAAGATATATAAATTGAAATAAATTATATTATAAAAGGATATATATATCACAATGTGAACACAACGTAAAATATTAAATATAAATATAACTAAATAAAATAATACATTAAAAAATGAAAGTAGAGATACAAAATTATATAAATCAACAAATGACTGTCTCTGAAGAATTCATTTAGAGACCAATTTTGCATTCAGAACGTAGAAAGAATTTTAAGCAATCCAGTAATTTATCAATCGCTCAAGTTCAGAATATAAAATAGTACCGAGTATTACGTCCTTTATTCACTGTAGTGGGAGTTTTGGAATAGACTAGTAACAATAATAAACTATACACTATTTTATTAGTTGCTCAATTGTCAACTTAGTCCATAGTAGAATATCAGTACGGAGTTACAATCAAACAATTGGAAAATGTGTTCAAAATTTTAGCCTTCCCAAGAAGCACAGGATATCGGGTGAAGGTTGACCGATATTGGTCCAGTATCGGGTCTATATTGACCCAATATTGTGCTATTAGGTTTGCTTTTCATGTTGCAGGACCTGTACTTAGAACCTCAATATCATATCTTTATGGAAGAAAATAATGGTAAACCTGCATTGCTTCACGTTGCCTAGGAATTTAAAGAACACAAACCTACCTAAAATCAGAACATATTAATATCCTTATTAGTTCTCTCGTACGTGTTCCTATATGCTATTGTCTTTTACTGCTTTACAGAATTTTAAACATTTTTATATTAAAATGACTTCAATGTTTTATTTAAATTCTAATGAAGGACGCAATACTAGAGATAGTTCTGAATTATAAAGCTTATAATTGTTGTTTGTATATTTTGGTTTAAAATTGAAGAATTTCATTTTAATGTAATACCTATTACTTGTAATTATAAGAATATGTGATCATTTTAATGTTCGTGCATATATGTTGTCATAGAATATTTCGATTAAGATATATATTTGGCAAATTTCAGAGTCCAGGCAAAGATTGAAGAAAATTAAAGAATACTTAATTCTAGCCTTCTAGTTTGAGTATAATTTAATGTGTTGAATATCATTTATAGAAAATACTTTTGTCACACACAATTACATTCATACATACAACGAAACAGAATATACTAAACAATAACAGTTATGTTCTTACCTAAAGAACATCGTTCATTTCTTGATGCAGAAATAAAAATCAGTATTCTGGCAACTTAAAGATGTCTCTTAACGCAAATACACGAAGCCCGATGAAATTTGCAGACAGGGATATCCACAGTCAAAGCACCTGCTTAACCACATGATTCGCTCCGTTTTTTAAAAATACTTTTCTCCGCGCGCGTTGACTGTAGAGTCTGGCGGGAAGCGGCACCCACAGGGGCAGGCGATAACGGCTGTCTCACGCACGCACACCTGTAGCTCTTTGCCTGTTCCTCTACCCTCCGAACGGCCGTGTCAACAAAAGGAGAAATCGATCCAACAAGTTTCTTTCTACGTATATATGAACCCCACTATCAAAGTCTGTTTCGCATCGGAAAAGAAAAAAAGAAAAGTGTATTACGATGCGCAAACTATGTTAGCTCACGGTTACCGGTACCTTTTCCCGACTTCCCTACTACTTTTTTCTGTTTGTCCAATATCGAATTTGATTTTTCTTTTTGTTTCTTTTTTTATTATTACAATACGAGCGAACTTCGATCTCTACGTTCCCAGCTCAATGCTAGGACTGGGGCTGCTTGCGAAGCCCTGGCCAGATCGGGAATCCTTCCCTTCCAGTGCGCATGTGTTCGAAAGGAAGAGAGCAGCCACATTTTTCCCATAAGTCCCTGGGAATCTCAAGCTCCCTGCCCTTTGACCCAGACCAAGAAAAGAAATGCTATATTCAAGGGCTCAACAGTGCGAATAATATTTTACTTACGTTATCTACATTTAAGCTACGTTCTTTTTTTATTTTCTTCGGAGAAAGAAGTCATCTTCACTAAATTTCATTAGTTGCGCCATCTTCACTAATTCAAATGAAGGGGGGCTAGTTTTTCATTTTATAGAAAAACTTGCTTTCTTCAACTTTATTGCTTGTCATTTTCATTAAAGAAAAAAATAATGTATTCCAGAACATTCCAACATGCTTGAAGACAAAAATAACATGTGAAGAGAATACTGTTGTTATATTTTGTAAAGACATCTGCGCCAAAGGAATAAAATAGTTGAATGTTCCAGGGTAGCCGAACAGCAAAAGAGCTAGTGGCGTATAGCAGAGACTTTTCTCTAATTTTGTTTAGAGCCATACGATATCCACATACTTAAATGGCTACGCGCATATGAACTAAGCAGGGTAAGATATGCGAGATGGTCTTAGTACGGTATAGCTCTGCTTCGCTTTGGTTCGACCCAAATTAATGTGCAACTACCCTATTACAATCAGCAGGGAAATGTTCTGAGTGACTTTTGACTTGAATGAATGACTGAAATGAGTTGTCCTCAAGTAAAGAAAATAAAGTGCTAATACAAAGGGATCTGAATAAATTACCTTTGTAAATAATAATATATTTTATGAATTTTCAGTAATTTTGTTCCGTATTGTTACTAATATATTCCAGAAATATTCAAAATGTTCACTCTTGCAATATTATTCATGATCCAACTAAGAACTCTATAGGGAAATCTCGTAAATTTCTTTGGGGAACAAACAATTTCAATTGCTTATTTCTGTATAGTGAAATATTGAAAACGGAGATTTTAATGTAGTCAAGCAATCTTTATCCTGTAATAAGGCTTATATTTAAGGTATTACATGGCCAAAGCAATGATACCATTAATGATTTTTATGTCTTTCGAGACCGGAAACCCTTACTTCTTTAAGTAGATCCAACTTACCATCTTCACTCTCGGTTACAATTGAAGATGCCGGTGCAAGAACCAAACAACTCTATTTTTAATAATTTTTCAGAGAACGGAAAATAATCCATTAAACAATAATCGATGGTTTCAAATTAATATACATTTCAAATATACTATACTGTTACATGTTTAATCTAGACATTATAGAAATCAAAATGTTCCTATTTCATTGTTGTGTGTAATAATTTGTCATGGGGTTTTCTTTTTTCTCCGCAGCATACCTACTTTTCTACATTAACACAAAATAGCAGTAAATATCTTCAGATTATGAGAAGATATGAGCAAGAAACCATTATTATTGTGAAGAAAATATTGTTATTTCATTTCAAGAAAAGAATATTTAAATAAAAATATTAGTTGACTTGAATTCAATCATCACTTTCCTCATCATCGGCATTAATGTCGTTATAAAAAAAAAACATACAGTCTGGAGAAATGTATTTTCTTGCTAATTGTTTACATGAATATAATTTTTCAAGTTGATTTTCATTTTTTCGTTGCACAGATTATTCTCGTTAGAAGGCAATGAAAGTCGTAGCAATAGCATGTTTTTTTTTAAAAAAATGTCATGCAGTAGTGTTCAAGCAGAAGCAGTGCATAATATAATATTGCCATGATATTCAATATACTAGTACTGTGATATTGTCTCCGTAACGATTTGATACTGTCTTTTTGAATAATTCACTAATATTACCACTAAAGTTCAAAAATAAAACTTGTTTAGTGTCTACATTATAACATGACACTTCTTATATGTTTTATGAACGATATCACGATAATCTTCGGGAAAAAGATACGCTCGTGCTCAGTTTTTCTTCGTTTTCAACGAGACTGAGACTCCTATATAGGAAAGAAAGTTATGGCCTGTTTCCGGATATCTATGGAAAATATTTGTTAACTCCGATAGCTGTCTGAGTTCTGCACTGGCACGTCGATTGTTTTCCATTGTACAGCTCCAGTTCATTAATATATCCTGTCAGAAACAAAGGATTTGGGTCGTTATTGCACCGCCTGAAAGCATTTTTTAAAAATAATATATTTACATTAGAAACTAAATTTTGCCCAAAAAATAAAATAGTCTGCATTTCGCACTGCAATCCTCAATGACGAAAGCAATTTCCACATGTATGTACAGATTACATCCGTTACGTGCAATACATTTGTACACAAAATATATTTTACATTCATGACTTCGACACATATTGAAAGAAAAATTCTCATTTATGGAAATAATATACTTCTGCTGTTCTACAATTTCACAATCATACACCACTCTCATTACAGAGAGATTTTGTATTCTAGCGTATTATATACCACCAATATTCTTTGATATTTCCATATACTTATAAACATGTATGTATACATGTTCCAGCACAACTCTGGAAAGCCTGGAGTAATTTCAACCAAACTTGGTACACTTATCACTTACAATCTGGAAAGGAATACTCTGGGAGTAAGATACCTTTAGCAACCCTAGGGGCTGGGAGAGAGGTGACATTGGAAAATCAGTTAATAAATCAAAATTGTCAGAAAGATCCTTACAAGATGAGCAACCAACACCATAATGTAGTTTGGAGGGTTGACTACCTCCAAATGGGAACATTTGGCATGACTA
Source organism: Lepisma saccharinum (assembly GCA_022664845.1). Classification (NCBI taxonomy): domain Eukaryota; kingdom Metazoa; phylum Arthropoda; class Insecta; order Zygentoma; family Lepismatidae; genus Lepisma; species Lepisma saccharinum. The sequence goes on along the minus strand of JAGDQP010001772.1, from coordinate 84,229 downwards.
TCAATTTATTAGCAACGACTATCTTAGTGTTTTTCGATTTGACACCTGGAGGGTCTTAGGGGGCGAAGAAAACTTTGGACCCAGCTCCAACGAGAGGGAAATCAGCTAACATATTATAAAATATACCACATAAAGTTATCTCATGAAGGACCAAGTGCCATTTTCATGATATTGGCTTCTGAATCAAAATAATAGTTTTGCTGTAATAGACTTAATAATATGTCAATTAAACTCAGGAAAGATAACTGAAACTTACTAGAAATTTGTAATTATATTTGAGAGAACCTTGCCGTATATTTTTCCTTCTGTCTTTGTTATATTTCCTCTCGAATTATCAGTTTTTTATGAATTATATTTCAAAATAATACAGTTCATAACATTCTACAAAAGAGAAGGTTTCCATTGTATCAATTAATCAAACGATAAAATATGTTAAATTAGTTTTATATTTACCTCTAAACCATTTCCGGAAAATTTTGTATGGGTGGTTTTTAACCAAATAAAGCAAAAACAATTAAGTTGAGAATCTCTTTCTTTATCAAATTTTATAACCTAATGCGTGTCTGACGTGAAATATGTACTACCGTCAGCATTATAATGTTTACATGACTTTATTATACACGATATTTCTCTAAGCCTATAAGATAGGCCACCCAACTGAAGTAGAACAGGTATTGTGTGATTCTGAGAGTGTGCGCGTGAACGACCAAAGGTTGGAATTTTCTTTTCTTTAAGTGAAACCATCATCCCAAGTCCTTTGTTCTGGAAATATATTTATGATTTCTTGTAGTATGTAGCAAATAATAATAATATAAACTTAAGAGAGTCGCATTTGAAACATCAAAACAAGGAACTTAACACTATTTTTACTTTAGGAAAACCACTAGTTGGAATTTGCAGAAAGGTGTGATTTAAATTGCCCAGTAGAAAGGATGCTTATCGAACATAGTGAAACGAATTGAACTTTGAAACATATACTTGCTAGGTAATTATTTCTTTCTTAATGAATAGAGTATTCCACAAAACACTAACGAAAGACAAGAGAAAACGTCTGTTTCTATCAGTTCTTACAGATGGGGCACGATATTTATGCTTTATTGTTTCTGATAATACGTTGTTATTTACGTTTATCATTTACAAAGATGTTAGTAGCAAAATGCACAAAATATGGTCCGTGCCAAGCTATAGTAAATATATTCTCTCTCTCTCTCTCTCTCTCTCTCTCTCTCTATATATATATATATATATATATATATATATATATATTCAACAGATCTAGATAAAAGAATGGATCTTTGATCATCACATGGAGAATATCTTGAATAAATTAAGATATTTCTCTTTCTAGACAAATATTCGTGTGTGTGCGTGCATGTGATAAACATCGATACGGGTATGTTTTGTTCCGAGCGACAGTTCCTTACTTGGTAGAGCTTTGGTTTCGTATTCGGGAGATCCTCGATTCGGTACCAGCGGGTGAGTGTCGTGACTTAGGTTTTCCCAGTATTTTCCTCAGCCACACCAGGCATGTACCGGAATGGTACCTTCAATTTACTACCTGGCCGACTCCCTACCGCATTTCGCACAACTTTACCCCGGAATGATTCATAGGTGTCTAAAATATATTAGTAAGATAGAAACCAAACAATATGTAAACCTATCACTCTGTTAATCGGCATAATTCTTCTTAATGCCGGATAAATATGACCGAGATGGATCGAGTGGTCGTAGCTCAGTTGCTATAGCGTTGGCTTAGCAATGGAAAGGTTCTAGGACGACCGTCTATCGTGACTGAGGTAGTAACAGGCCATTTACCCCACGACACGAATAAACTAATGTTTATAATAATCCGAATAAAAACACATACACACACTCTGCTAAGGGCAGAGAGTGTGTATGGGAGAAAGAATGAGTAACAGAGAAACAAAGAAAAAAAAGAGGAAGAGGCGAAGTCATGAAAAAGAAATATGGATAGAGAAAGATCAATGAAATTAGATTGATTTATTATTATCCTAGAGATAAAATCAAATGGAAGCCGGACCGCCTGAATGGAAGGTCAAGACGGAACCAATTCTCTACACATAACACTCCCAAAAATCTTTATTACGGTTGCTCTGTGTTAAAGAAGTAGAAGAAAAGTGGACGCTTCATGTCAATGTCTTCTTCGTAATTGTGCTCTTAACACCCACATACTCTATTTTTCATCATCCAATCAATATTCGTTAATTGTCTTCTTCTTCTCCAAGGCTAGTAACTATCTCATCGCAGTCAATTCGCTTCGGTGCTTCCACAGATACCAGATACCAGATAAATCATGACTTTTTAATGCTTGAAGTATCGAGCTAAAAGCTCATGACTTCCATATGATTGTTAAGGAGGGGTGATGTAGTGTAGTAAATGTTTTGATTAGGGAGCAACTGTCGCATCCCTAAGGCAGTGAATGTAGATCTAGTGAGACGAGGTAGGGAGGAAGGAAGACAATGATGTGTAGCGAGGCGACGATGGTAAATTAAGTTCAGTGAGGCTGAGGTGGAATAAAATCCTTCCATAAAAAGTTGTAGTGATCATGAGGTGGAACTTGATAGGGGATCTTGAATTTCAGACAGGTGATCGGTGTTGTGGGTGACTAGGTTATCTAGGATGAGGCATGCGGTGAGTGTGACGGATAGGTTGGGCGGTGCCCAAGGTGTTCAAAGTATGGTGAGGGGAATTTTGAATGCGAGCCCAGAAGGAATGACATTGAAGATCGATGACATCTGTTATCATGGGTATGCATAAGTCGTCGTGAAGTTGCGCAATCCGGGTGTCTCTGCTGTGTCCTGTAATCATCCTGGCAGCTCTATTTTGAATGCGCTGAAGTGGAAGAAGGTTGGATTTTGCAGTGTGTTGCCACGCAGGGGCAGCATATGTCAAAAGAGACCGGATCATCATAACGTAGGCATTCAGTTTGGCTTCTATTGTTAAGTCATGGCTGCGAAGTATGGGATATAGTGCGAGGAGAAGATTGAGGGCTCGACTAGCAACATAATTCAGGTGTTGACGAAATAGTAGAGTTTGGTCCAGGTCGACTCCTAGGTAGCGTGCTGATGGGCTATACGGAAGTTGCGTACCAAATAGAGTGAGAGGCTGTAATAGTCCAGTGTAACGTTTGGAAAAATGAACAACGGTAGTTTTGTCTGCGTTTAGCTTCATACGCCATTTAGTCGTCCAGTCTTCAATAGAAGTAAGGTGACGTTGTGCATACAAGTGAGTGTAGCGTAGATTGCGTGAAGTAGCAAAAATGGCTGTATCGTCGGCAAAAGTAGCAAGTTTGGTATGTAGATGGGTTGGAAGATCAGAAGTGTAGAGATTAAAAAGCAACGGAGCGAGAACAGATCCTTGAGGGACGCCAGCAGTGATGGGATGTGTAACAGAGTCGTATCCATTGTAGGTGACATAGAAACTTCGGTTTTGCAAGTATGATTGTAGGATGCGAATATACTGATCGTGAAAGCCCATTTTGCTAATTTTGTACAGCAAACCTCGATGCCAGACACGGTCGAAAGCTTTGGAGGTGTCTAAAAAGATTCCAATTGTGTGGCCTTTGTTGTTAAATCGTAAGGTTATTTCTTCCACTACACGAACCAGTTGTGCAGTTGTGTCATGAGCTGTGCGGAAGCCAAATTGATGATCGGGTATTAAATTTTGCTGTTGGGTGTAATTTGTGAGTCTGGTATGAAGTAGCCTTTCGAAAACTTTACTTAAGGTGGAAAGCAAACTAATTGGTCTATAATTTTGAGGATAAAGGAGATCCTTTCCAGCCTTCGGAATTGCAATCACCTTGGCAGTCTTCCACTGAGTAGGGTAATGACTGTGTTGCAAAATGGCGTTAAAGAGTCTTGTGATGAGTACAATCATTTTTCGAGGTAGGTGTTTTAGTGCATTTGGAGAAATCCTGTCCGGTCCAGAAGCACGACGATTATGTAATTTCTTGATAACAGCTTGGACTTCTCGAGGAGTGATGAGAATGGTCGGATCGAAAGGATGATCAAAGGATTTAGAACGGAGATAGCGATGAACAGTGGTGATAGTGTCTTCGTCATATGGCTCGGCGTTAAGCATGAACTGGGTTTCTAAATGATCGGCGAGAGCTTCAGCCTTATCATTGGCAGTATAGACAAGTCCGTTAGAACTGTGGAGAGGTCGGTTGATGGTTTTCGTAGTAGTTTTAGTGAAGGATTTTAGCAAAGACCAAAACTCATGGTTAGGTTGAGTGAGTTGCTGTAGTGTGTGTGACCAGTTTTGAGCTGCTATTCGCTGAAGACGTTGTTTAACTCTGCGGGAAAGTTGATTCCAGAGGGTTTTGTACAGAGGGTTTCTGGTGAGCTGCCATTTTTTACGTAACCAACGTTTGAGCGCAATGAGAGCGTGAGTCCTGAGTTGATCCGGCGTGGTATTGAGAACTGAAGGTTGATGTTTGGTAGAGGTTGTTGTTACACGTAGAGCAGATTTGATGGTGGTAGTGATGGATTCATTAGTATTCGACATTTATGAACAGAAGTTACTTACTATTCGATTGTTCCCTTTTACCTTGTAAAAAGATCTTTGGTGAGAACAGAATTTGAACCTCTATTACCCAGTTTTAATACTTAGAATTCTGACACCATTGCACTGGACTTGCCTGGTGAGCTGAATCAAAGAGTCAAGAAATATTACTACTAGGTTCAGATATTGGATTACACTGTGGAACAAGTGTCTCTTTCCCTCTAAATTCTGTACACGAAACTATGAGCAAGGTAGACTATGATCTCTGAATGAGGCAGGTCCTCACTCAAAAGTCTATGAGCAATGCAAACAGCTGGTGGTTTCCAATTGCCTTCAGTAGGGTGTAGATTCCGTCCTTTGAAAGGGACCCCATGTTTGTCTTCGAACCACATGTGTCCACAGTGGGAATCAAACGCGGGACCTATTTGTTATAAGGCAGCTTACTATACACTAACCTACAGGTGACATAGGTTGAAACATTAGGGATTAATATTTATAGCCAGATATGTGATTAGTGTATCGTATTTTGTCTGTTGTGAAAGACAGTCAACTGCAATTGACAAACAATATATAAAAAATCTAGTAAGTAAATAAATGAAAAAAATGCAATGGCAGATAAAACAGTTTCGCGGATCGTTGATTCAAAAACACCTGATATACGAAATGTCAAATTTCAATAAATCTTACGGGTAGGGTAAAATGAGCGATATGGTGACATGTGGTCTTCCGACACTGCCATAATTAAATACAAGCAACAGTTCCAAAACGTGGATTAGACCGTTCTCCTACACACTGCTGCACAATCAAGTGCCTTATATGACTTAGACATGGCACGTGTTGTCTATATTAGCTTATTAGATGGCGTAATTGCAGCGGTCATCGCATATACGACATTACTTATGGGTTAACCTGATATAATGCTCATATTACCCTACTTGTAGCATTTATTGAAATTTGACATTTCGCATATCAGGTGTTTTTGAATCAACGATCCGCGAAACTGTTTTACCTGTTATAGTCCTTTTTCATTTATTTGCTTTAGTAGTTTTTTATATTTTGCCTGTCAATTGAATTTCAATGTCTAACATAACAGCCAAAATACGTTTTACTAATTACAGATCTGCCTATAAATATTTAATCACTAATGTTTCAACCTATGACACCTAGTGACTAGTAAGCTGCCTTATAGCAAAGTGGTACCGCTTTTGATTCTCACTGAGAACACATGTAATTCGAAGAAAAAAATAGGTCCCGTTCTTCACCCTATGGAACGCAATTGGAAACCACCATTTGTTTACATTGCTCATAGACCTTTGAGTGAGGACCTGTCTTCGAGGAGAACACCTATCATTATCATCATTAATGTTTCAAACAATTACTAAGGATTGGCTCATTGTTTCTTTTAAATTCAGATTCCCATCCGAGATTTGTGCCGCATTTTCTGCAGGTCCAAGAATCACAGCACAATTCTTTCAGTGATTTATGGAGGGCTCTTTTAACTCCAGTACTTGGCTCCACAAAACTGGTAGAAAGTCCAGCCAAATAACTTCTTACTTGAAAGATTATTAAAATTAGCAATTTGTTGATTGTACATATGAATTTCGTACCGATGGTATTACAGTAACAATTTTCCTTTCGGATATGTTATAGATGTACCCCACGACACATATTACATAAAAAGGTAAGTATGGTAGCGATAATCTACCATGAAATCTTGAATTTTCATACCTTGGTAGAGTAATAAATCATATCATTTTTTTTTTTTTTTTGCATTGAATATAAATATTTTTTCGAAGGGCTTCGTTGTTGGAAAAGTTACTGTATAACATGTTATCAGTATAGAAAACTCTTTGGGGTAAAGACAAGAGTGACGCAAGAATTCTACTCGCAGAAAAAGTTATATCTATTTTGCGAGTTACTTTCTTTGTGTATCTATGCGGAAGTGTTTCCTTTGTAATACAATTAGGAGATTTAGTATCCTTCCGCCATAGTGACACAAAGAAAGTAACTCGCACAATGGATATCACTTCTTTTGTGAGTAGAATTCTTGTCTTTACCCCGAATGGTTTTTATACTGATATTACTTATTTTGTAAGGCTGCCTATTAAAAAGTGTATAGTCTTCAGACAAAAGGCCGATTTTGGGCCGTATCTCGAAAACAGTAGCTTCTATCAACAAAATAACCTTCGATTTAGCCCAACTTCTTGGGACTCACAATTGACCTCCCAACCCCTGGTACCAACCACTTTGGGTTAGAGCAAAAAGACAGACAGAACGACATAGGTCCTGTGAAAATTCTGTGATTGGGCTGAAAACGTCATAACGTTTGAACCCCTTCACCTATTTTGACGTGTTATACACCGTTTGAAAGGTATTGAAGCGTAAATTACGATTACGAAAGTTTTGGTCGACTATATAGTATGTGGTAAGTGCTATCACCAGAAATGTGAAATTCTGATTTTTTTCGCACCGCCCTAGGGGGTCCCAGGGAGGTCCTACCGATCCATTTTTTCTATGTATTAGTATGGCAAAGAGCTTTCAAATGCAACTTCAAGCATCAAAATCGGGCTTATAGTTTGCTAGATCCGAAATTAGCTGTATATATGTGAGTGCCGCTAACAGACTCTTTGCTTAGGGTCACTCGAAGAACCCTTCCTGATTATTTCTTTCATTTCACCTGGATTATTTTTGTTGTGGATATTACGAACACTAATTTGTCTGTAAGTCTTTGACTGATTACATTTTCAAAAAATTTTCGCGTACAGAATAAACAGGAAAAACGACAGTTTTTCGGCAACGTATATCAACACCTGGGGCCTGTTTCACAAAAACACTAGTCTACTATTTCACTAGTTACAAGCCACAAGTCTAAATTTAACAAGTTCTAATAATTTCTGTTTCTGAAAAAAATATTTCTACCACTAGTAACTTGTTGGCTATTTTCACTAGTCACATGACCAAACTCGACTCGCAACTTTTTATAACGCTATGTGATTCAGAAGTTTAAAGACTTAAAGCATGAAAACGTTATTACTTGATGACATTGTTAATATAAATTTTTGAAGAACACACTTCAGTAAGTTTAAACATCAAAAACGTGTTTTAAAGGACTGAAACGAGTAATCTGCCCTGTCTCGGTATTAATATAAGTATTTGACGAGGTGTGTGATTGGCGCGTTGGCGTAGACAGTTAAGGCACGCTCTTACAACGATTAAAAATTTTGCCGGTGAGGGCACGAATCCCACAGCTGGAAAATCAGTTTTTTTTTAAAATTATTTTCACGAAACATAAAAGTAAGGTGATAGCCTAAGGGTAGTTTTAGTTTAATAGTTTTGTTTACGTTCTTGCTTCTGATATTAGTTTCTTCTACCATGATATATTAAAATTGGATATAACCTACGTCATGTAATTAACATACTTACTTTGAATTGCCAATGAGAAATGAGCGGGCGGTACCTTACTATTTCTGAAACCCAGTGTATTATATTCGTAATGTATATTTACATCTATATTATTTGTGTGCATGTGTGAATTTATTTATGGCGTTTAAGCATAAGACTCAACCGGGATATGGCGGTGTAAGTGATCCTGTAATGATTTTTTTAAAATATTGTAAGGCCTTTCTTAGGAATCTGAGGCTCAGACCAAGGCCTATTTTCTATGCCTCATCTAGGCGTTTGCTTGTAATGGTTGAGAAAATATCCTAAAAAAATCTAAGACAGAATGATCGACCGTTAATCGATCCCAGGGTCTCCAGAATGCTAAGCCAACGCTCTACCACTGAGGCACGACCATTCTGTACTGGAAGGATTCGGCCAGAACCTGAGTTGATGGTACCATCCAGGCGTTTGTTAAGGCCAAACCCTGGAAAACGTTTAAGGTTGCCACAGTGTGCGAATGAAGATATTTTTACAGCCCTGGGAATTATATGTTGTTGATATGAAAATAACATGATAAATCTAATATGATATTATGCATGCGTTCACATGCATACTTACAGGAAGAATTTCCCGCTTGTCTTCCTCTGTTAATTCGCACACTCCGTTGGCGCAACTTTGATATATATGACTTCTGTGAATTCCAGTATACTTTACAAACTTAGAGGAATTGTTGAATTTGCGGTAAATATTTTATTTAGGACAGTTTTTGTGAATCCCTTCCAAGGATTATACTCGTGACATATTTTGGCAAAATCTGCACTCTATGATTTTACTGTCTTTGGAACAAATTCTTTGTCTTTTAAAATAATAATAAATTTTAAAATAAGTGCGTTTTGGCTTGACTACAGCATCACAGTTACCGGATCAATATTTGTGATGGAAAGACATTGCATTTTTAGAACAATGTTGAACCACACTATATTAATTATATTTTACAAAATTAGAGCGCATTTGAAAAATGTATGCACCTAATTCCACTTCCAAACTCTCTTATCGATTATAATTTTCCCATAGAAAGGAAACCTTGACTTCTAATTATACAACTACATACGATACAAGTCTGCTGATACTTGTGGACATTTACTTGTGAGTTACAGGCGTACACGACTACACTGATATTTTGAGAAACAGAATCACTAGTAATAGTAGTCACATTCATTGTGATACTAGTCCGTAAACTTGTAGCTAGTATTGTACAGCTGTAAGTTTGAGAAACTGATACTTGTGAAACGAATTGATATTAATAGTGTAGAGAGAAAGAGGCATCTAAAAGTAGTAATGATATTTCTGGACTTGTTACTTCAGTTCACCAGGCTGGTCCAGTGGAACGGTGTCAGACTTCTACGTATTGAAACTGTGCAAGAGAGGTTCAAACCCTATTCTTACCAAAGATCTCTTCCACAAGGCAAAAGTGAATAATCGAATTGAAACTTCTGTTCGTAAACGTCGAATACTAATGTGGATTGCTAAGCACGGAAGCGAATACTAAACACCAAAGCGGATTGCCTAAGTAGGAAAGTTACTGTCCTTGTAGAAAAAGATGAAGACGACGAATAACGACTATTGATTGATAGATGAAAAATAAAGTATATGGGTGTTAACAGCACAATTACGGACAAGTCATTGACCTGAAGCGTTCACTTTTCTTCTTCTGTAACACAGAAAACTGTAACGTGTATTCCGTAAGTTTTTGGGAGTGTAATGTGTGGTGCAGTGGTTCCGTCTTGCCCTTCCATTCCGGCGATCCGGGTTCGATTCCCACCCAGCACCGTGCTTTTTCGACTAAAATGATAAATTCAACTTTTTACAGAATTCAATCAGAGGTTCTTCTCGGGTTGGAGAAACAAGAAGCAACACTATTTAGAATAATAAAGTAAACAGTGTGTTTGCGTTTCTTCGTTAGGATAATAATAAATCAATGTAGTTTCAATGAGTTCATGATCTTTCTCTATCCCTATTTTCTTTTCATTAATTCGTTTCTTCCTCATTTCTGTGTTTCTCTCTTACTCGTTCCTTCTCCCACACACACTCTTTGTCGTTATGTGTTGGTGTGTGTGTTTATAATACATCTGTGGATTATTATAAACATTAGTTTATTCGTGTCGTGAGGTAAATGGCCCGGTACTATCTCAGTCAGGATAGACGGCCGTCCTAGAACCTCTCGATTGCCAAGCCAACGCTGTAGCAACAGCTACAACCACTCGATAGATCTCGGTCATATTCATACGACATTAAGAAGAAATGTGCCGATTAACAGAGCGACAGATTTACATATTGTTGGGTTTTTATCTTACTAATAGATTTTAGACACCTATGGGTCACTCCGGGATAAGGTTGTGCGAAATGCTGTAGGGAGTCGGCCAGGTCCTACATTGAAGATACTATCCCGGTATATGCCTGGTGTTGCTGAGGAAAACAATGAGCAAACATAAACCAGGATAGTATCGAACCGAGGACCTTACGTATACGAAACCAAAGCTCTACCAGGTAAGGTACGGTCGCTCGAAAAAAACATAATCTCTTAATTTATCTAAGATATTCTCCATGTGATGATCAAAGATCCATTCTTTTATCTGTATCTGTTGAACATATATATATATATATATATATATATATATATATATATATATATATAAGGGAAGTTCCTCTAAGAGCGCGCGGCCTCTAAGAGTACGAACAGCGATTTCCCGGATCTTCCAACGCAGCACGATGTTTATTTATATTCCGGAAAATACGTCGTTGTGTGAGAGGTGGTTGTACGCAAGTTGTTTGCTGACAGCGTCTGTTCACTACGTTTTAATAGTTTCGACACTTTCAGTGTAATAATTGAGTTCCCACTAATTAGTGTGTGTAGTGGAATACAGAACGATTATATTTCTTAACTTATTGTCATGTGTTAGGTAATAAATCTCAATTTGGAAATATGGTGGATTAGGTTGTCATGTCTGCAAACTACTGAACCCTGGTGGTAGATTTGTTAAATGTGTGTAATTCCTCTAAGAGTACGCAATTTTTTTCTTTTAAGATGAACGCGCCCACTCTTCGGGACCGGTGGTGCGTACTCTTGGAGGACTATTTATAAAATTGAATTTGACTATGGGAGTAAAACACCTTGTTCGATTCTTTTCGAATTCTGATGTCAGTTATACAGTGCCCTAAAAAAATCTTTCTTCAGCTGCATTAAAAACCGTACTAGTTCCATTTAAAACATGGGAGGTAATTAACACTCACTTGTATAGATTAGTATATGCAAACTTTCGCTGTCTTGAAATTGTTGTCCGTCAATCAGTTTGTACAGTATGTCGTTATTTTTGTTTATTCTCAAATAAATAATATCGTACTACAAAAGAAAGTCGAGCCGAACCCTTGTGTTTACGGAGGACGTGATGAATGAATATAGGACGCGGTTGGAAGATGGAGAAAGTAAAAGAAACATCGTTGCGTCTCTTGGCATCAACGAATCCATCTTTCGGAAAAGACTAAAAGGGGTAAGAAAAACAGACAGTTTCTTTGTTTTAATTAGTACAATCAGGGGCCTAGACCTCCCTGAAACCGGAAACCAATGCTGCGGTGTTAATTTCTGAGGCCAAATGGGTAGGTTCCTCTAATACAAATCCTTACAGTGTTCAGCATCGTTGATTCGCACTGCCCGAGAAAGTAGATAGGGCTAGGTATGGTGTGAATCACCGGTGTAGACAACCAACCTTCTGCGGTAACCGGTCAACAACTGCTCTCTGCTGATAGCGAGGAGAATGATGCAACAACAACAGATGTTCAGGATGAACCAATAGCAGTACGCATACCTCCTTCAGCATGTTTTTCCCTTCGTAAACACTCAGGTGTACAGAGACGAAAAAGAGCAGTCAAGAAGTGAGAGATTATGACGTCGTCCCCATTGAAGAATAAACATGTGGCATCCAGAGAACTAGCTTCCAAGAGGAATAGACCTAAGCATCAAGTTGCTGCCAACGCTGAAGGAGGAAGATGTGTTTCTACAGACCAACCATCATCATCCGCGGAGAACTATTTCTGCCCCGGATGTGATGAGGAATACACGGGACCCAGCACCGAGGACTGGGTACAATGTCACGCCTGCAAGAAGTGGTGGCATGAGGCCTGTTCAAATTATGAGGGCCTCCGTGTTTTTAAGTGTGACAGCTGCTAATGATCATAATAAAGTAAGGTCTAAGGGGTAGGTCTAATAATTTCATTTTAATGTTTCTATTATGTTTCTTTGCGCATATATTATTATGTTCAACTTTTAAACAGTAGGCTTATTTTGGCATCACACGGCAATTTTCAGTTTTATTTTCTAATTTCATTTTGTAGGTCTAGGCTAATTGTAGGCTATCCCTTGGTTTCTCTCATTATCAAGAATTTCTATATTTTTGATGTTGCACTTTCAAACAACTTTGCACGTTTTTTCATGTTTTAGTCATAATGTTGTTTGAATTGTGAAAGGTCGTTTTCATTGTAACAGTACTGTAATTGTATTGTAACAGTATTATTAGCATATAGCTAATGCGTACTCTTGGAGGACACACTGCGTACTCTTAGAGGCATAGTCCTTCAAGAGTGCACAAATGCATTGTTTTATAAAAACGTTACTTTGTTTGTAACTATTGCGTTAAAGATTTGTGTTAAAAATTATCACTTTAGGTGATTTATCTTTTCTTCCGTAAGTCTTTAAAGACTAAGTGCGTACTCTTTGGGGAACTTCCCTTATATATATATATATATATATATATATATATATATA
>JAGDQP010001772.1:15564-71105 GCA_022664845.1 Lepisma saccharinum | reverse complement strand
GGTTGTTTCGAATGTTCTATCGTTAGTTAATTGTTTTTTATATTGTAACTAATCAATAATCTGCTTGACGACATATTGCTACTTCTGAGATACAGATCCGAGTATCCGGATGTATTGAAATGCGTCCTCGCGTCTTCATCACTCTTGTGTCTTAAGTCGGGATGGGAATACAAACGATCGTTCACTTTTCAAGATGTCATGATGTACTAATGCGATAAAACGCGGGAAGAGAGAATCTATTCTAATATAGGTCGATACATGTGATGAAATGTCTAGCTTGACTTCATATCTTTTCAAATCAATAAAGAAGTCTTGCCTGTCATGTGATGAGTTATCCTTCAATCCAACATCTTAAGTTACATTTCAATGGTTATTGTTTTCGCCACTGACAAATTATACGTAAGCGAACTTGTTAGATCTATTTTAAAGTCTTTTTGTTTTAATTTACCAAAGAAAGTAAGAAATATAGCACTAACATCTTCTTTGTAAATGATAAACGTAAATAACAACATATTATCAAAAAATTTAAAACATCAATATCGGGCTCCATTTGTAAGAACTGATAGAAACAGACGTTTTCTCTTGTCTTTCGTGCATAACGTTAGTGTTGTATGGAATACTGGATTCATTAAGAAATAAAGAATTACCTAACAACCATAGGTCTCAAAGTTAATTTCGTTTCTGCATTTTCGGCAATGATCTTTTCTACTGGGCAATATAAAATCACACCTGTCAGTAAATTCCAACTAGTGGGTCGCCTAAAGTAAAAATTGTGTTAGGTTCTCTGTTTTGATAGTTGAATTGCGACTCTCTTTTTTTATAATTTGCTACATATTACAAGAAATCATAAATATATTTCCAGAACCCAGGACTTGCGATAACGGTTTCTCTTACAGAAAAGAAAATTCCAACTCTTGATCGTTTACGCACAGACACTCTCAAAATCACACAATGCCCACTCTACTTTAGTTGACTGGCCTATCTTATAGGCTTAGAGAAATATCGTGTATAATAAAGCCATGTAAACTTTATGATGCTGACGGCAGTACATCCTTGTATGTATTTAATGAATTCACTGTCCGATTTGTTATTTCTGCAGGATCTAATAAATAGTATATGACTTAATACTGAGGTGCGTTCTTCAAGCTATTTCTCTGTTTCATAAAGTTCTTATTTTGATCAATGAAAATACACTTGGTCCTGATGGAGCGCATATTTCCAGTAACCTAATTTTTCTTTCACAGCATCCATCTGGACATGGTGCTAATCCATAATGAATCAGGTGGTCAGAATTTAAAGGATCGAAGAAAATTGTTTTATTTACCTTTATGAGTTTTAGTACATCATTAGTTTTTCAACCTGTCTCAAATTTGCACTCGTTTAATAGAAATCCGAGAATTAATGTGAACAACCGATTGATAAATTTGTGGATTGTTTAAAATTCTTTCTACATACTGAATTCAAAACGGTAACTAACATATAGTTCTAACCAGTTCCATTTCTTGAATATTATATTAATTATTAATATAAAGAGGAAGCGAATGTACAATTAACAATTTTTCTGTTACCTTAGCAATACATGGAATGTACGAGTCAGTAAATATCTTAACAAGATCATTCCTCTGTAGAATAAAAGGTGTTGACTGAAATATTTCATATTACATAAATTTACACCTCTAATAGCTACTTATGAACACTTTTAAATTAGTCATATCGAATAGGCTTCATGATTTTCTTATATCAGGGCTTTGCGTAAAATGTAGCCTACTCATATAAAAAAAAACATTGCCTCACAAAACTTATCATGAGAATTCCGTTGCCTAAGATTAATAAAGTGTATTGAGAATGTAATAATTTTTTCATTTTTCAGTTGAGCAAAAATCAGGTTTCCGTTAAACTTTCTGGAAATTTAACTAGTGGATAAATTGCGTTTCAGAAATGACTGATTGATTTGTTTTATTATTTCCACACTCGGAGTTATCAAATGTGTACTTTAATTTGGATGGAAAACAAGTTCTAAATCAACGACTACTGCTATTATTATTATTATTATTATTAGTTGTTGTTGTTGTAGTAGTAGTAGTAGTAGTAGTAGTAGTAGTAGTAGTAGTAGTAGTAGTAGAAGAAGAAGAAGAAGAAGAAGTGGTAGCGTGTTAATTCATCGCATAGGATCCTGTGTTACAGTTAATATCGACTCCGTGTTCCAGTTAAATTATTTATTTTGTCTTATTTTCTGTGGCAAAGCTAAAGCCTTAAATCCGTCTCTTCTACCGAACCTTGTACATAATTTATTTGAACAGTTTACCCCATGTAAAATGGTGTTAAACTCCGTGTGGTGTTGATGTTTGCATTATTCCCAACACAGTTTAGTATGTTAAAACAGTTAAGTGCGCCTATTTCTTAAATTGTCATGAATCGTCATTACATGGCCATAACAGAACGTATTTAGGCGAAAATGTAAACAATCCTTTAAGAAATATGAAAATACAGTATTTTGATTTTCATACATTTATATTTAGATTATTTATTGAAGCCCATTCTGTTAATTTCGCAATTATATATTTTTCAGTTCCTTTCTGCTTCTTGATGAGTGTTTACAGTTACTAAAGCATACACATCATCAGCTTACAAAACTTTGTTTTCTGAATCAATGAATTGAGGCAAATCATTTATATATAAAAGAAATAGCATTGGTCCCAAAATAGACCCCTGAGGAACACCTTTGTTAATTTCAGCCACTAAGGAATGGAATGCCATGCCTGTCTGATTAATGGTCTAAAATATCTTTCTACTCCCTTTCTCCTAATGGATTGCGCTAAAAACCAATCATATGATGATAAACCTTTAATACCATAATGATGTAATTTCGTTAATAATTTCAAGAGATGTACATCGTCAAATGACTCAGAAAAGTCTGTAAATACAAATATGTCTCATTGGCTCGTATTCAAGCTGTCTAATTTTATACGTTCTTATAAAGAGTAGATGTGTTTATATTCTGAAAATTGTTGGCAGAGAGAAATCAGCTTCTGTGCTGGTATAAAGTTATTTTAACGTGACAACATTCCATATTAAAGTATTTAAAGAAATAGAATTAAAATGGGTTGATGATCCTTTATATCTATAATACCTCCTTTCTTGTATATAGAAATAGCATTTGCAACTTTTAGTCTGTTTGCGAAGATGTCTGACTCAGAAAGCTATTTATATAACAAAACTGGTCTCTAATAAAATGTATACATGTTCTATGAGTAATAATAATAGACGGAACTTCCATCTGTTATGCAGTTTGAAATTTTTAATTGCTCTAGGAAATTCAGATATGGATTTTTGTAGCTGAAGTTTGAAAATTTTGTATTGAATAATACGTAGACGAGATGGCAGTATTAAAAGTTAGAGCTCCTAAACTATCAGAGAAAATTTCCTCTAGTGTGATAACTGGATCTAGAAACACAGGAATAAGATGCACCATGTTCTTTAAAAAATGGTTAATTGTGATTTTTGAGACTTTGGAGACCTTTAGATAATGTATAATATTGATACAAATAATTGGTTTCATTGAAACAGACTAACAAGGTTACTACAGTTAACTTTATTGTAAAAACACACAGCAAGCGTTACAGATTCAATGTTCTAACAACATCTTTCTCAGATGAAACACTAATCAACACTAGCAGTTCATAAAAAGCACCAGAAGGCCAAGATATTTTTTCTAGGTCTTCTGCCAATCAGGTCCCAGAATTAGTTTACCTTCTGAAACTAAACAAATTGTAACCGATCAGAGTCCCTCGTTCACAGATCACACCCCTAGTGAACTAGAACGCTCTAAAATAACAAACTTGTAACAACAAACTACATAATAAGAAAACTGAATCGAGTCGGAAAAATATTTTAGATAAATAAATGCGTAATAAATCTCTATACATAAAAATGACTGAAAATATGTTTAAACGCGCATCACGCCAAAACTGCTTGACCAATTGCAATGATTATTTGCACATGAACAGATAATGGATCCGTCTATAACAATAGTATATTCTTATTAACCGAAAGTGAAATATACGTTGTTTTCATTTTTAAGTTAAAACAACAATAATAAATAAATAAATAATTTATATTTGTTTTAAATTTAAATTTGAATTGTTGTAAATAAAAATATTTAAATTTAATGATTTAAAAAAATATAGTCGTATTTGGCAGTAGTATTTCTATTAGTATTAGTAATAGTAATACTTGTTGTTGTTGTAGTTGATGTAGTAGTAGTTGTTGTTTTTGGTAGTATTAGGAGTAGTAGCAATAACAACTGTAGCAGATCTGCTCCATGGGGTAGCAGTCACTTGAAAATCACCAACTTAAGGGCGCAGCCCGCCATGGTGAAGCGATTATTGATGACAGTCTCTAAGACTTTGGCTAACATATTTTATTCACCCCACACCAACGGGAGGGTACTTTAGCTAAAAAATAAATAATAAATATAAAATAAATAAAGTTAAATAGATAAGCTACAAATAGCTAAATAAAAATAACAAATAAATAAATAATAAAAAAACTTAAAAACGAAAAATAAATAATGAAAACAAAAGGGTGGGAGACTACGAAACAGTATTTATTTTCTTGAATGCTTTCTTCGTTCTTGTCTTCTCTGTATGTCTTCCCATTTCTCATTTATAAACAACCCAACATTCTAGTTCATTGCTTTATCTCCCGTTTCCCTAACTCCCCTTCCTTCTTTTCACTTTCTAAACAACATCCTTTCCTCTTGTTCTGGTCTCTCCGCCCCTTTCCAGCCTATAACATTCGTCTCTTCCTGTACCATGTTTGTAAATAGCATTTCTGTATCTTTTTAGTCTGACGTCATCCTTGTGTTGTTTAAATCTCTCCTGTAATTTCTTTTTCGTCTCTACCTCACCGTTCATACACGGAATAATGAACACCAATCCTCTATGTTCTTGCCCTTTAGAGTACCTTTCTCCTTGTTTCTCATTATGTCCCAAACGCTCTTCCTTCTTTTGCTTTACGTTTTCACTCCTACTTTTCCCAACAGCCGCCTTTTTTTCTGGGTAATTCTTTCCCAACTTACGATTCCAAACCAGTTTTTCTTTTACTTTCTTTTCCTTCTTCCTCCTTCCTTTTGGGACATTTTATTCGTCTGACATTCTTCTGTCATCCTCACGATATCCATTCTCCTTTAATTGTTCCCAAAATCTTTACGCATCTCTCTCTCTCTCTCTTTCAGTTCCTTTCCTTCTTCCTCCTTTTGTGCCACTTTCTCATCCTGACCATTCTTGTCATCCTTACTATATCTATTCTCCTTTAATTTTTCTCAATATCATTACACAACTCACTTGTTTTGATGTTTTTATGTATTAATCTCCTATATTCTTACTTCCATGTTCCTTATAAATTTTTCTTGTTACTTCATCAACGTTGATCGTCTTGTGGCAAAACTCCTGCTGTACATTTCCTCTGAAACTATGAAGTTACAAATATCCTCCCGTTTTTTTCTTTTCTCAATCCTGATATTCAAGAAATGTAATACTTTATTTTCCTCCATCGCGCTTTTCAAAAGCACTCTCTAGCTGTTATCATTGAGCTTCTTAATGAATATATCTAATGTTCTTCTTGAGCCTCTTCATATACCTAAACAGTCATCTACGTATCTCCAAAACAGTAGCCTTTCTCCACCAACATCCTTCCTCAATCATTCAGAAAAAGTTAGGATAGAAAATGAGGGAAGAATTACCAAGAAAGTCAAGCGGCTGTTGGGAAAAGTAGGAGTGAAGACGTACAGAAGAGAAGAGAGAGGGTCTTGGACTTAGTGCGAAACAAAAATGAAGGTGCTCTAAAAGGAGAAGAACAAACGGAAGTGGTGTTCAGTGTTCCGTGTATGAACTACGCCGTATTAGGCAGTTCACATAGGAGAAACGAAAAGGAAATTACAGGAAAGATTTAAACAATACATGGATAGCGTCAGATTATAAAAAAGAGACAGAAATGCTATTTACAATCATGTACAGGAAGAAGTGCATGATATAGACTGGGAAAGGGTGGAGATACTTGAAGAAGAGGAAAGGATGTTGGTTAGAAAGTGGAAAGAAGCGAGAATTGGAAACGGGAGATAAAGCGATGAACTGAAATGGCAGGTTGGGTTTAAATGAAAAATGGGAAGACATACTGAGGAAGAAAAGAGTGGAGAAAGTATTCAAGAAAGTAAGGACTGTTCTGTAGGTCTCCCCGCCCTTTAGTTTTTTACTATTTATTTCTTCATAATTTAAGTTTTCTTTTTATTATTTATTTATTTGTAGCTTATTTATTTAACTTTGTTTATTTATTTTATATTTATTATTTAATTATATGTTTGTTATGCATTTATGTATCTAAAATATTTTTTGCGACTCGATTCAGTTTCATTGTTGGCTGTTACAAGTTAGTTAAAGCGTTCTAGTTGACTAAAGGGTGTGGTCTGTGAACGAAGGACTGAGGTTGGTTACAATTTGTTAAGTTTTGGAATGTAAACTAATTCTGGGGCGTGTTTTTTCACTATTCTACCATTTAAATGATTGAGATGAAAAAGGTAAACATTTCATGATAATACTTTTTGTAGTATTCGAAAGATAACTGCTTATTGATAAAATTGTGGAATAATATTGTCATTTTTTTATCAAAATGTGGAGACTCACTTGTCAAAATGTTAGGATACTATTTATTTTGTTTCTACAAAGTAATATGCATTGTGGGCTCCTTTCATTCGGTTTAATTTTTGTCAGAAAATGAAACAATTACTTAGCTTCTTTTCAAGTTTGCAGGTGAGAAAGCTATTTTATTTTTCTGGCCAATTACTTTGATTTCTGTTGAATATTTAAATCTTGATTGAGTTCTGGGACGCAAAAAAATTGAAAGAGTGTTGCCTTGGAATTTCAATTAAGTATTTTGTATAATTATATGGGAAATATAAATAAATTTCTTCCAAATAACAACATGACTACGTACCAATTCAGCAGTTCTAGAGAGAAACTATTGAAGAATGTTTAGCTAGTAATGCTGTTCGACCTACTGAAGACTGTGCGCTGATAACTTTGTGATCAATATGTCATGAGTGTTCTCATACAGAAGTAAACTGAGGATTTAATACGAGCTCAAGTGTTGAGAAATTTTATATGTTAAGCTTCAGAAGACGCCAAGTCTGATTCTGAGCTAAAAGGATTTAGTGTTGAAATCCAACTTTTAGACATGTTCAGGATTGTTTTGCAAAATGATCCTCTTCTGTTAAATTTTATATATATAGTTTCTGAAGGACACTTAGTCTAATTTCAAGCAAACAAATTAAATTACGAAATGCAAGTGGTGGTAATAAACGTCATAATTCTGAAAAATCATCTGAGTTTTGTTAACTTTCATATCACAGACTTCTGAAAGTGTCTAATTTACTATAACAAATTTGAAGTCCAAAATCTAAAATGGCGGAAACGAAAACCATGACAGGACAAATTTTGGCCTGATCTTATTCCACTAAACTTTTCAAAATTGCACTCAGATGAAAATAACATTTTTAATTAAGAAAAGAACTGACGATATGAAATGAAGGTCTCAAGGATTTCTCTTGTGTTTTATTGTAATTGATAAGACTATTTGTTGCAAGATAGAGGTATCACCCATAAATACATTAAAAATTAAAGAAAGCACAATTTAATTTATGTCTTTAACATTCATACAATAACAGTTGTATTTATTACTTATTACATTAATCATTCATCAATACAAAAGGGGATATTTTCATAAAACGTATATTAACTATCATTAGGTTACCCTGGAAACCAATTGTAATGAATGTTATTTGAACTCACTCAAATGAACACGGCAAATAACAACTGTTCTACCTCTTTTGTCAATATAAAACAGCGATTGGCTTATTTTCTCTGCTAAATATTCTAGAAGGGTATTTTCTTCAGAGGAAAAGCGAAAGGAAGTACAGCATCTTAAAGGCACTTAACATTTGCATTATTCGAGTCAACCCAACAACAAGAACTGTTTTCTGTTACAATATTTTGCACAATGGGCCCAATATTTTGTCTTTAACTTTCATAAGTTCTGTTCTTGTAGAAGCTGCTCACTCCATACTTGTGCTTACTGCGCAATCCTCACAAGGTATTACAGTATTGTCAGTGTTATTCAGATATACTTGTTAAAGAAATCGAAGATAGTTCTTTTGTGTATGCTCAAAGGTGGAAATATATTTTAAAGAGGAGTACTAACAACGTTTTCGCTAAGTAACTTCAAGATCCCGTTAAATAGTTATATAAAGATGAGAATGTCAATTGAAGGAAATAAAATTTTGTACATAATGTTTTCAGATGAGTCCTGTACTTTTTACGTCCGCACAAAGAGAATTTTCACTTGTGCTTTTCCTCGGCTCAATAACTGGAAATGCTTGGCTCGCTCTTCGATGTAATAATAGAATCGTGCTCGGAGAGATTCAAATGCAGAAGTCGGCGAAATTGCCTCAGAAACTTTCCCGAATACTCACACCGATTCACTGAGAAGGAAATAATTGAAACTGCAGCTGTATAAGGACATAAATTAAGGTCTGCCATATTTGATTATTTCCTGCAGCATTTGCTATCAACTTGTATATTTTCTTTTCATATATATATATTCGTTCATATTAGCTTGTGTTAATATTTTTCACTTAATATTTTGAAATAAATTGATGATATAAAATGTCAAGGTATTTTAAATAACAAATGTAACAAACAAGCATTTAAACTGTTTAGATTTTGCTTCTTCGGTATGTTTGTTGATTTCCGAATTTCTTCTCTAAAAATTTTGGTAGTTTATATATTATACATACAGATGCTTATCAGAATAATGGAAACACCTGCAGTTGGCAACACGTCAGATGTATGGGTTGGCAGTGGTGTCGTGGCGACCGCAGCGCCGGACTGCTGGTGGTGGTGTGTTAGGTCTGTCTCCATACTACGTCAGGCGTCGTGGAACAGGAGTGTGCACTGGCTGCAGCAGACAGAGGTAGTGTAAAATGGGAGACCTCTCAGAGTTTCAAAGAGGACAAATTGTTGGTGCGCGGTTATGTGGAGTGAGTGTGACAACAGTGGCTAGTGTGTTAGGTGTGCAGCCAGGGACAGTGTCGAAGGTGATGACGGCCTACACAACACACGGGAAAACCACATCGGGTGACAGGGCACGCCGCATGACAGGGCACGCCGGGTATTAAAGCGCATTGTCACGCGGAACCGTCGTGCCACTGCGGCGCAAGTGACGGAGGAACTCAATAAGCACCTCCCCCAACCTGTTTCGACAATCACAGTCCGCCGCGAATTACATGACATGAACTTACGGGGTCGTGTTGCACGGGCCAAACCTCTCATCAGGGACCAGAACGCTTTAGCACGCCGCAAATGGTGCCGCGACCATGCAACTTGGACCGTTGACGACTGGAAACGTGTGGTATGGTCGGATGAGTCACCATTCACCCTATTCCAAACCACGGGCCGTGTTTATGTGTGGAGAACGCCCAAAGAAGCGTATGATCTGCAGTGTCTCCGCCCAACTGTGAAACATGGCGGCGGCACGGTGATGCTGTGGGCCGCAATATCATGGTTTTCATTGGGTCCTGTGGTCACACTTCGCGGACGCATCACTGCCAACGATTATGTCGCAATTTTAGGAGACCACTTGCATCCTATGGTCCGGATGTTGTTCCCGGACAATGACGCCATATTCCAGGATGATAATGCACCCATTCACACAGCTGGAGTTGTTGCAGCGTGGTTTGAGGAACATCGGGATGAAGTTCAACACCTCCCCTGGCCCGCCCAATCCCCAGATCTCAACATAATTGAACATCTGTGGTCCATCTTGGAAACACGACTCCGGCGACGATTTCCACCTCCATCCTCTCTCACAGAACTGGCCGATGCCCTGCACGAGGAATGGTGTAATATTCCACTTGCTACCATTCACGACCTCTATGCCTCCATCCCACGTCGCATCAAGGCTGTTCTGAAGGCGAAAGGTGGCCCGACACCATATTAATCTGGTAAGTTGCACTTTCGTTCAGGTGTTTCCATTATTCTGATAAGCATCTGTATTTCTACGTGTCTTTTAACTTGACAATTAATGGTTGAGTGTAGACTAATTGGAATGTAGTAGGCTTCATCTGCCCATCTTCAATGCACAGCAGTATATCGTTTCTAGTTTGTTGAAATTTGTAAAAATGTATAATGTCAACACGAATGCGTAAAATACTGTAGTCAGGAATCGACTACGGTAATATAAAAAATACGTGTGTCGATCGTGTACAAGACAAATGACTAGACAAGGTTTCTAGGCTAGAGTCTAGAAACAAAGATGATTAAATATAGACCGAAAATAAATACCATCAAAATATAAATACAAACATTCATAATTCACAAATTAGTAGTACACATTCTTATAAATCAATACAATATCAGTAGTCACTCTTAGAACCTAATTATATTCACTGGTACAATATACAGTAGTGCAATTATATTCACTGCAAATTGCTTCCTAAATTCTATCAGCAAAGCACAAAATTATACAAATACAAATCATTTTACAGAAGTCCCTGTCAAGATCAAAAGCAAAAGTCTGCAAAACAAGTTGCTGGTGATTTTCTTCATTAATGCACTTGATCAAATATTGTCATTTGTTCACTACAACATCTTCTTTTCTCCCCTTGGCATCTCGAAACACTAATAATTCCATACATTAAATTTTCAAATAGAAAAGTCTATCCACATTTAAGTGAAGTCAAAATAATGAAAATAACTTGACTTATTCTGGCTTACTTCACATAAGATCAATAAAAATCACATGTATTGGACCGTTTCCGGTTTGGTTCTTGATTATAAGCGAATATACAAGTTATACTCACACCATGACTATCACAACACTATCTGTAAGACTTAATCACTTCCTCTGAGCTGCATTTAATTACTTCCTGTACTGATCCATGAAAGTGGATGTTAATTCATTGTGATTATTTTCGATCAGGTCTAGAACCAGTAGTTTCATTTTCTGATATACTGAATTAGCAGAATTATGCTCTATGTTTATCTCACTCATAGCTTCTTTCTATAGTTTCACTCTTGTGTTAGTTCGAAGTTAGTCTATATTTTGCGTTGAGTCCAATTATTTTAGAGTCGTAGGAATTTGAAGGTAGCGCTGTCTTATTGATTAGAAAATAATCATGAAAACATATTCCTCTTTCTTCGTATGTGGATTAATTCACATTCGGTGTTGGATGGTAATGCCATTGTCATTGACTTCGTTGACACTGTGTTTTATGGATCTCTTTCGGAAGTACAACTTAATATGTTGTCAAATATCTCTGTTAGGCTTCTTAGGTTCCTTAACCTAGAAAGCTCTTAAGAAGTTTATGTTTTCTAACCTTCTGGCCACACATTGACCTAGATATGATTTGTATCTAGGTAGAAATGTACTCAATTCTTGGTTTACCATTATTACCTAGATACTAATTGTAGAAATATAACAATAAACTGTGAACAACTAGTATTCTAGTCAGCAACAAAGAGGGATTGTTTTAAATTTATTCTCCTTAAAGAGCAATTTCAACTTTTTGTTAAATATTTATCACAATTTAAAAATCCTTTTGTGCACAAATTTCAATAGCGTTGAGAACCAACAGTAAGAAATCGATTATTACAACACAAAGTGTAAATTGAAACCATTCTACCCAGAAGCACACGTCCTATGATGTTGAATAACACTTTTTTAGAAACATAAACGGATGTGACCTAATAACTTTCAGCTGATAAATCAACAAGAGTTTGTGTATAATGGATCCTTAGGCAGTTTGATCAGCACGGTACGGAGCCCATATCACATTGACGTTTTATATTGTCGCCTGCAACAGTGTCAAAGCCATGTGCTGCTCCATAACACACTGTTTTGGAAAAACTTTGCCTGCTTTACCACTGAAACATTATCAACTGTCATAGGGTCAACTGTCTCTGATTACAAAGTTTCAACAACATTTGATATAGTATTCTGGCTGTTACTGTACTAAATATATTTTTCGAAACCGTAAATAGGTAACAATAAATTAATAACACTTTCTAATTATTCTCATCAAGGGTTTTCGATCGATAACACTAGATTTGCTCAGATTCATGAAAAAAACATAAATGCACAAAGGAAGTTTATTTTTTACTGATTGTTATAAATTTGAGTCTTCGTTGTATATTCTACAATAAAATGCTTTGATATTCTCTTTCAATGGAAAAATCTCATCAGAATCATCACTTTGATGCAATAAACCATTACACAAATTGAAGCTTCTGATATTATCAATGTTAATCAAAGTGTCATATCTAGATTGTCGCGTACGTGACAAGAAATCTATTTAGTTTAACATTTAGATTGGGTGACTCTCCCTCCCCAAGCATACTATCAATAGCTGCTCAAGACCGATAGATATTCATATACGCATGGAAACAACCTCAAATCATAGCTACCGAATGGTTTTCATAATCGTGTATACACCATGAAACTGGAAAGGCCAGAAATGTTGCTGTGTGTCATCAAACTGGACAAAATCAGCTCCATGATGTGAAAGTTGATGCTCGATGGTCACTCAAGATTCTTCCACTTCGGCTATCTACACGGAGATCGTGTGAAATGACTAAAGCGCACAACTCTGGTTCAGGTTGGAAGAGGGCAAGTAGATAACGCTACAATACATCCTCAGTTGAACGTCGCCAACAGCTCGATTCAGTATCACTCTGCAGGAACCATGTCCGGCCGCAGTATCGAATTGGTTACTGTGTATGGGAATATAAGATATCTAACCATGTAAACGTACATAACGTTCTACAATCCATATAGAAACACCATTTCACAGCCGATGAGGAGAAAGGTGATAGTGCTTGTCTTGGAACTGAGAATAAAAATCAGGAGGAATGGGGGATCCTAAGAATGAATCACCAGCGTCTCCCATCAAATCTGCATATGTGGTTCTATTTCAAATGAGCAAGAAGGGATCTATTTTTTTTTTCCAACTGTCAATATTCATTAAAAATCAGAGTAGTGAAGCTAAATGATTGAAGTCCCAAACAGTATGTTGTCGAAAACGAGTAAAACTTGACGCTACTGAACCTGTGGACACAGAGATAGCACCACTTCTTGATGCATATACACAATAATGAAAACACTTTAGGACTTAGACCATATAGCACTGCATTCGTGCTGCCATTTGAACGTATTATGCTTCGAAGATTGATATGTACCTTCTTTCCAAGAATATTATATTGAATTCACAATACGGGTTTATAAAAGATAGGTCAATAGAAACTGTACTTTTTTAATACTTAACCAGCATCACCATTGCTGTCAATGCTAAAAAAGTAATGTATTAGGTATGTTTGTGGATGTATCAAAGGCATTCTAAACGTCGACCAGATTATGCTTCTAAATAAGCTACATTTATATGGAAATGGCCATGACTGGCGTAATGCCTGTGTATTATAAAGAACATGTATCAAAGTGTCCAAGTGAAGAAAACTGTACTGGTATGTAACGAACTTCATACTTTTTCATAATCAAACACATTAGTGACAAAACGATTTCCACAAGGGTCAATTTTCGGAAATTTAATGTTTGTTATTTGTATTAATAATCTTTCTAATTACATTATTCTTATCAAGACTGTTTTATACACAAACGATATAAACGTAATTATAACTGAACCATTAACTGGAGAAATCCTAAGAAACCTGACAATTACAACAAATGAAATTAGAAACTGTTAACTTTATACAAACTGAAAATGATTACAGGTAATACATCGATTGTCAACTTTCCATTTCCTAAATATTCAAAAATTGTTTATCCAGGTCATTATTAATTCAACACTATTAAACTGCTTACAAATCACTAAACTATCAGGTGTTTAAATGATACTCTAGCCTGGGACGATAATCAAGTCTGTATATTAATGTGTCTTCTCTTTGTTACGTACGATCTTTCTACTTTAAGAAATATTGTGACAACCCAAATATTGCGACATTACTTACAATATATACTTAAAATGCTATTCCTTTCTTGCTATTGCCATCTTAATGTTTGAATTTTAAATTTATTTTTATTTATTTAAAAAAAATAGGGAAAAAACAGTTCGCCAGGGCCTAAATTCAAGGTACCATCCCGGTATTTCCCTTGTTTGACTGAGGAAACCTCCTGGACAAACTTCAATCAAGACGGATGGATGATGGTATCAAACGTCGAATGTGAAGCCAACGTTTTACAAACTGTGCCAAGCCTGCTCCATTAGACATCTTAATGCTTAAGAACATTTAGCCTACATAAAAGTACCTCGTTTTAAAGAACTATTATGCATTGATAAGCAACTCAACCGCAAACAAACTTCGAAATCTCAGAATATCTTCCCAATACAAAGTCTGTAAATAATAGGGTAGGACTATTCGTTGCACAAAATAAAGAGTTATTTATCCAAACCAAAAGCGGCCACTCACATTACACGCATCAAACAAATAACCTCTGTAGAATTTTCAATAATATCCTAGCTTACACAAGTCGTTAAATGTAAATAAGTAAGCTACCTGCAAATATAAAATTTATCTCAAACGTGAATATATTTAAGTCTGAAATTTGTACACTTCTTAAGAATAAATTTCATCATGTGGATGATTTCTTAAGTGATCTATAACTTTGTATATTAGTTTGTTTCCTTGTGATCACAAATGTTACATTTTTTTAGGCTCAGACTGGAAGAAGGTGGGGGAGAGGATGTTGAAAGGTACTATCCCAGCATGCAATTTTAAAATAGGATGCGTAAAACAACATAAACGTATGCTATTATCAATTTTAAGTGGTTTAGCTAACTTTGCCTTAAGTGAATATAACAAGTACAAAACGCATAAACGCCACGGTTGCTCGGTTAACACGCATGTTACATATGCAGGAGCCACAGTGCCGTAATTCAATATACACTTAAATTCGGGGAAATATCTTAAACGCACCTCCTTAGATATATTCTGACATTACTGCACTAAACCTTAGAACAATAATAAGGAATGTGGTAGCATTTGGATCTATATTTATTGTAATACGCTTATTAACTTAGTTTATTGATGATAACATCGACTGATCATAACTAATACAAAATTCCTTGAAGGATTGTAGATTCATAACACAAAGCTACCATTTACACAAACACGTACGAAAGATAGGCATCTTATTAATCTTCATATCACTATTTGTCGTCTTGTAATGTACTTTTATATGAACCAATAATAACTGTATGCTAAACATGACATATTCCTGAATAAGTATACGCGACTATGTAAATAGACGGAAAGTATTCAAAACAACCGCGTAGCGATTACATTGGTCTAGAAAGAAACACTTTTGCCAAACACATTATATCTAAGACACATACTAAAATCTAGACATCACTACACCCAGAACTTAGCATTGTAAATATATAGAGAATAAATAAATAAATATGTATCAATCTCAGTATCTCATAGTGCATATTGCAACTTGAGAAATGGTTTATTCCTTTGCGAAAGTTGTAGTCGCTTCGTTTGAAATGTATTCATATTGTCTGTGTCAGATATTGAGTCATTGGAGTTTTAAGTAAACTAAAATAAACATGATTACATACATTTTAGTGAACAAAATGTGGTGAATTTTAGTGAAAAAATAATAATTTTCTAATAGTTTTGTATCTCAAGATAGTTGTCAGAATTCATTCATAGAGGAAGGAGTTTATCTTTTGTCCAGAATTTGGTGTATTCTGATTCACTGTCCTGAAACATGAGGATTTTACCTCCGTCTGGGCCTGAGCTTTAGAGACCTAAATAAAGGCCTTAAATAAAAATGAGGATTTTCTCATTGCATAACTATTTCTAGCTACATCTGACTTTATAATATTATACCGGAAACTCATAACATATTATTTTGTTTCTGTCATCATTGAAGCAGTAATATTTTGGACTCCAAACTGAAATAAAACAAACTTTACAATTTGTTATCTTCAACTTGTACTGCATGCATTCATATCCAACAAATTGAAACAAACATTAATTTCTTATCTGATATTTAGAATCTTCACCAGCTATTCTATACCATTAATGGCAGTGATTACGGAAATTAAAAGCCGATATTACAGAGAATAAAACTGCGTTGGTTGAATTGGTCTAACTACATTTTCAAGCAAACTTAATCCTCTGAGCGAAGAGAGGAAACTGAAAAGCGGTATTAGGCTTCACTTTTGATTATCTTCCATCGGTTGCCCAGTTACGCTATTGAACTTCCGTTTTTGTCAGAAAAAAAAGAAGAGAAAAGGCATCCACAAACACAGTTCTGAGGTTTCATGAAGGATTTTGGGCAGAAGGGGGAAATGTAAAGTGTTGATTAGTTTTTTTTCTCTTTCTCTTGTAACAGTACAAGAGAGCTTTTTCTCTTTCTCTTGAAATATTAACGAGGGTTGTGTAACGAGTTTCATTTTTATGTAACTAGTTTGGCAGCATATATATACCAGTCGCACATCGATTTTTATTTGGTGTAGAGAAGCATTTCTGCTAAGAATGATATATCGCACTCAATTGAACTGTGTGCATTCCTTTGCTGTGTAGATAGATATAACCTAAGAGTAACGAAATAGTGATGGATGACGCTTCTTTGCGAGAACAGTATTTGGGGAAAAGGATAGCGAAAGTAGCGCCAAAGACTTCTATTATGTGTATTAAGGGAGTATTCATGTGGTGTTTCCGCAAAATGGTCAGAAATCGTCAAATTGGTAGTGACTGGTGTATTACAGAATTCGAATCTGTTTCATCTGCGCAGAATGGATATGTTGACAGGAAACTTCAGCACTATAGCACAAGGTTGGCTCATCTTTTCTCTAAGTCATTGATGCTTGACCTAGCGTACTTAGATGAATAGTCGAAGCTACCACGAATTGAAAGATGATAACAGTCGAAAATGTACTCTATTTTGATCTGAAGGTGGTCAAAATCTCCTCTGGATTCATCATTTTTAGAAAGTGTAAATGGTTGTAGAAGATTCAAATCTCCTTCTAAGTTTCTACTCTGTAAGCTTGAAGTGTAGTCACGATGGAGCAGGTGGGCCAAGAAACAAAAAATTGATAACCAGCTCTCTAAGACGATAAGGTCATTATTGTATATTATAAGGAAGTATAATAGCGCTCTCTACTCTGATCGATGCGGAAGTTAATGGCTTGTCTTTAGTAGTAAATACGGAAAGTTGTTTTGAGGAGCGAAGTACTAGTAATGTTATCGGCACAAATAATGTAGGTCTAGGCACTATTAACGTGAAAGACGTTTGAGAACATTCTTTCTCGCAATAACAAAAGATTTTTTTCTAAATCTTGTGAACAGTCCCCATGTTTCTCCTTACCAAATACAGGAGAAACATAAAAAAAACTATCATTTGTCTACTAGAATAGGTATCTTTCTTACAATGCTCAAACTATTTTATTTCTATTTAATGATGCATATTTTCCTCTATCTTTTTCTCTCATAACAGGAAAGAAGACTTCTATTCGTAGAAAACGGCTTCCTGAACCATTGGCAACAATCCTTTCCTATTTTGTATCAACAGGTTCGAATTGTTAGAGAAGACCTCCCACATCACACTTGCTCATGAAAGTACCTGCTCATTCTTTGAAACCTCTACCCATTTTTCTCTCATCTATTGCACTTTGCGTGTTGGCCACGTTTGATGGGTTTCGCATGGTCGTTCGCTTCATCATTATTGATGAAATTTCCATCGTAAACTCTGAGCAGTACCAACACATGTAAGCATAATCCAACTGATTGACATTTCCGATGAAGAAACTGTGACCCATCGACTTGGAAGTCACATATAAGCTCATATTTAATCACGAACGGTACTTGTTTCCTGAGCGCATTTTGCATTCTCTTTGAGTACGTTGAACAATGAAGAAACTATTTATTTGTAAGAGTTGAAGTACTAACATATTTAAATTATTTAAACTGCAATTACTTCAGTGAAAGAAGTATCTGAAATACCAACATGTCTAGCCTCCTTAAGTTCGACATACGTTTCTTGATATCTGCAAATGAAGTGTGCGTTAAACCTCTTTGTAAATATTTTGTAACAAATTCCTTCTCTTCAGATTTTGATATATGTAAAGAATTAGGCAATCTAAAATATGGAAAAATAGTAGTAATTTAAATGAAAAACATATTTTATTATGAAAAGCTAGGCAAACCATTGAAAGTGAATTGCAAATTCACACATACTAGATTTCACTAGTATATTGATATGGATAACTAGTACTTTTTCATGGGGCAGCCTCAAGGACGAATTTAACTTAGCTCTCGGAAAAATAATTTGGTATATTTCAAGATTAAACACCAATTTCAATGCTGTTTCTGTTTCTGTGATATTAGCGTGAAGATTCCTTTCGCAATACTAGTCCTACCTTTGACAGTAACTGCTTTGTTGTAATTACAGAAACATTGCGTTTTCTACCGTTAAAGACATTTTGTATTATTTACTTCTAAAATTCTAAATATAGCTAACTAGCCATTTCACATTAGAATGTTTAACAATGTGAAGAAAAAATTAATGTCAACAACAACAACAGCAGCAACTAAATCAAGTGTTGAGATACTAGTTAGCGGAAATATTAAAGTATGTCACTGCTAAATTAAGTGAAGTGTAAGTGCTAAATAGATCAATGTTTATCGGTAGATCGTTGTAGAGTTTGAGCAACCTGTGTGAGAGTGAGCGCTGGATAATAGAAAATCTGGGCCGATCTAGATAAAATAGGTGATTGCTTCGAGTTAGTCTAGTAGGAATGCGAAAATGAAGTTCAGTCAGGAGAGATTCCGATCTGAATTTTCCATTTTTCAGTGAATTACAAAATACATGTCAGGCATTGTTGTAAATTTGCTTCTTCGTTATATATTCTACAATAATATGACTCGACCCTCTCTTTCAATGCCAAATCATCACTCTGATCCAATAAATCATTACACAAATTGAAATTACTGATATTCTCAATGTTAATCAAAGTGTCGTGTCTAGATTGTGGCGTACGTTTCAAGAACCTATTTAGTATAACATTTGGATTGGGTGACCCGCATACGAGCAACAGCTGTCCAAGATCGATACATGCGCATATCTGCATGGAGACACCCTCAAAACACAGCCACTATTCTACGCCACGAGCCTCGAAACGGTAGGGATGTTGCTGTGTGTGATCAAATTGTGCAAAATCAGCTCCATGGTGTGGAATTTGATACTCAATGGACAATCAAGACTCTTCCATTTCGACTATTTACACATTGCGGCTCGTGTCAAATAGGCTAAAGCGTGCAACTCTGGTTCAGGCTGGAAGAAGACAAGCAGATAACGCTAAAAGATGTTTTCAGTTGAACGTCACCAACAGTTTGGATGTTCAGCATCATTCCCTGCAGTAACCATGTCCTGCCGTAGTACCGAATTCGTTACTATCTATGGTGTAACGGTACGCTATTCCGTTCCATAGCTTATTATATTCCATTCAGTTTCTGTCGTGACTTTTACCGTTCATCAAAAAGAGTATTAATATTTTGACTTCCAGGTTGTTATTACTATCTTGAACTTCTTCTACCCGGTTTTCAAGCAAAGGTGTGTATTTTCCATCGAGCTCTACATAAACTATACTGGAGTAACTACTTAGTGTTAAAAGATAGACGCCAGAGCAAATATTTAAACTCGTTTGTCCACTTCCAGTCTAATCCAATGTGGACCAAATTTTCAGTTCTAACTCAGTTTTATACGCTTGATATCGCTGTGTGGCCCGTTTTTTGATTCAAGTCTTAATTCCTGAGTTATTCATGTAAGAGTATACCGCACTCTGCATACAATAGAAACTACTGCAAATAATATTTACGTTTTTTGCAAGAATTAAGACATAAATAAAAAACTGGCCACACAGCGATAACAAGCGTAGAAAACTGAGTTGGAATCGAAAATTTGGTCCATATTGGTTTAGAGTGGAAGTGGACAAACGAGATTGTTTCATCTCCGCTCCCTAGCTTCACATATTCATGAAATTTTCAATATCTGCAGTCAGTCCAGTATCGTACTAATGGAGGTCGATGGTATTTTCGTTGTTCTTTTGTTACTCTATCCTGGCGCATGAATTCTTTTTCTCAAACTATTTTTGATGTACTCTTGGATGCTACGAATCATCTCATTGAGTGATCAGTGTCATCTCTTATTATTGGACTAGATAGGATGATATGTGGTGAGTTATTATCGGTATTTTTATCCGCCAGGATAAAGTCCTGTTCTTTAATAGTTATAAAATTTTACATAAATAGATATTAAGTTCTAATAATTTTGTTGAACTTGCGTTTACCTTACCTTTTGGTTCTTTCTCGTGAATGAGAAAATTTAAATATTCCTGGTTGTCAGGAGGACCTGGCAAGTCCGGAACTGCTTCCTTTGGATATGGTTTTTGGTAGTTGGATGTGGGTGTTACCTCCAGCAGACGATCTAGGAAAAAGATGTCCTGTGAAGGCAGGCCCACTGATTGTCAAAAATAAAATGTTAATTTCAATAGTAAAAGCGAAATAATTATATCGGTGGCCTGCAGGGTAAGGAATGTATAGTTTGCGGTATTGATGAACTAACTTTCCATGTACACCAAAACAAGTTTAGCTGTGGAAATTAAATTTCCAAATTTTTGCGATTTACCTTCCTGTCTGTGAACTGCTTCTTCGAGGTGTTGTGGAAGACATCTTTAAGTCTTTGTTCTGTCAGTGAAACATTAAAATTTCAATCTTTACGCGTGATAAACTTTCGTTAAATTTGTCGATTTTGAAAACTTGTGAAATTTTGGTAACTTCAATAGGTCTTCTGTACGCTGTAAGAATTTCAATATAGTACAAGGTATGTTTTCTAATATGCAAAGCTAAACTGGTGGCGGTGGACATGGGTTAGCTTTAGTTTTCTCGTCATTGTACCATTGAGTGGCCAGGGACTGGAAATCATTTCTCCCCTTGTATCCATTTTCTAAACATCTTCTCATTCACGACTAGAATATTTAGTTTGATTATAATGTTTACTTTTAAGACTTCAACCTTAGTTCATTATGCTCACTAATGATATGCCCGGAGTGTGTTTGGTTGTTGCACACCGTGGTCGATGGGTTTGCGTAATTCTCGTTTCGATTGAAAGTTTCATCCGGATATTTTAACAAATGCTATGTCAGCTTTCCTACCTAACAAAAATTGTTGAATTCAAGGGTCAAAGTTTTAGAGACGTCTGCGAGTATGATCTCATAAAAATAAAGATTTTGATTTCATTGTTGTAACTCAACTCAAAATATTTCCATTTTACCTTTGTACTTAGAAATTACAGTCTCGCTGAAGTATTATGAACATCAATTGTGAAGCTAATTTGAAAAGTGTTTTAAATGGAACATAGCCCTATCATTTACTTGTAATTTGATATTTTGAATCAAATATATCTTGTTTGAGTCTTAGTTCAAAAATCTCAAGTTAATGCTTTAAAAATGAGTGAACAGAAATTTAATTATGAACATTCGAAACTACATTTTCGTCTAAAACATTTATATCTGAGCTTGTATTCAACGCTTTACTTTAAAAAATGTTTCCATACTATCAGAAACTTATGAAAATGTTAAAATTTTAGTAGCAGATACTTACAATTGGACTGATATAAGAAAATTTCATTTTTTTAAAATTTGTTTTAATTTTTACTGGGGACTTTCTGTGTATTTAAAGCGCTGAATAGTGACTTGTTATGTGTTCATATTTTTACCGAGTAAAATGTACGCATGGTTTGGCACATGTTACTCTGCATTTTTATTAAACGCAATTGTGTTCTTTATGAAAATAAATATTTCAACTAAAGGTATTCTTTCAGCTTTCATTTAAAACTTAAAATTTGCAATATTAAACTGCAATTTATAAATTAAGTACATTGAACGAGATATTAAATTTACAAGAACTTTCATTTTCTTTAGTGCAAGGCTTAGTGCTTTATAAGGATTTAAGAGTTTTTCATTGCTCAAAGATTTCAAGCTAACGCCAATATATCAACATTTCTAAAATTAGTTTTTTCCATTGTCTTTAGTCGGACCAACCGTATTGTGTTCGAGATATTTTGCTTTCGTCTAAACTACAGTAAACCCTAAACGTCGTGAGACAAATCGTAGTCCTTCACCCGAAATCGGTTGGTATAAGTTTAGTAGTTGGTTTATGAATTTTTACTAGCTTGTTCGTTGCTCCGTGGTGGTGGAACTTAGAGGGGGCCACGGTGGCTCAGTTGGTAAACCGCTCACCTCTGGTACTAGGGGTCGTCGGGTCGATCCCTCCTCATGCCATGTGGGCTTTGTGGTGGACAAACACCGTGTGCGTGGGTTTTCTCGGGGTGCTCCCGTTTCCTCTCACTTTCTTCATTCCACCAATTCATCCCATCATCCATACGGTCTGAGCCATAGTTGCCTAAAAGTCTTAATTAAATTCAAATATGAGTGAAACTTAGAACTCCGTTGAGCATGTCCTTACATACTCGATACGGGATACTTATCGGCGTCGAGGTATTTCGTTTTACCAGAGCATATGGTGTGTGTACTCAGGTAGGTTCCGC
This sequence comes from Lepisma saccharinum, assembly GCA_022664845.1. NCBI lineage: Eukaryota > Metazoa > Arthropoda > Insecta > Zygentoma > Lepismatidae > Lepisma > Lepisma saccharinum. Next base: position 48,425 of record JAGDQP010001772.1, on the reverse strand, counting down.
AGTACACATGTAGGGCGTTTTTTTCTGGTGAATAATGGCTAATGTGAACGACGGAAAGCTCAGGCTATGGGCTTTACTGTAGGTCGTGTCCGCTTTTTCTCGGTACGTGTGTTCCGTCTGCGTTTCGGTTCCCTTGCGCAGGTTCTGGGTCGTGATGTGTTGGTTTGTTCCTTTATCAGCTTTTTGCTAGTCTATAGTTTGGGATAAGCTCTAGTTTACTGACTCCACCTAGGGTTCGGATTTTTCTTGTGTTTTACTGCTCGACGAGTTTCTTTTCCTCAGGTGGGTTGCTCCGATGTTCTCATTTCGTTTGTTGTCGTGTGAGCTTCACCCCCTTTCCTTTGTTTCTTGACTTTTGGGTTTTCGTTCAGTGATTCTCCCTTTCTCCTCACGTCTTCGACCGGAGTTTTGCGCTTTGTGCCTGCTGTTTCGTATCGCATGTTCACTTCTTTTCCCGCTGGCACCTTTTGATATTCATCTCTCCGATGGGAGATTTTTCCACTGGTATCCTGTGTGATAGAATGAATGCAGATTTGTTTCTTGGGTGGGTAGGCAGTGGGAAATGACCATGACTGGTGAATCTGTTTTAGCTTATGACCCGGTGTCTAATTGGCTATTCAGGTTCCAGTCCATGTGTCATGTTCTGTAAACTTCTTACGAGTTCTCCCACTGTCTTACTTTGTCTGGTGATTTTGGTTTGTTATGTTTTACCCTTCTTTAGTGAAAGCCTCCGTCCTGCTTTGCTTAAGCTGTTGGCTGTTGTGCTGTTTCGGTCCAGCGCATGTTCTCTCTCTCTCTCTCTTATTGAGGAAGTTTCAATAGGAATATAAGATATATATGTACGGGAATATAGTACAAGATATTTATATGTAAATAACATTCTACAATCCGTAGAAACACCATTTACAGCCGGTGAGGAGAAAGATGATAATGCTTGCCTTGGAACTGAGAATAAATAAAAACCAGAAGAAATGCGGAATCATAAGAATAAACCACCAGCTTCTGAAAAGGGAAAGTGTGTGGTTCTATCTGAAACGAGCAAGAACGATTCTTTTTTTTGCAATTGTCAACATTCACTAGGAACCATTCAGGTAGTAAAAAGTCCTATCGAGGTATGGAACAATTTACCTATTCCAAGGTTCCAGAGCAAGTAAGTAAAGGTAGTTTAGGTAGTGTAGCACAAACTTCGATTTTCTATATAAGTGATCACTACACAAATCAGCATGTATTAACAGCAAATACTCAGAGTAAAGTAGGAAATAAAATATATTCCGAGAGAAAAAGGTAATCGTTTCCCATTTCTGGTACAAAATTGCTCGATAGCTGAAAACAAGTATGCATTTAAACTGTAAACATTTTGCAAAACATTCCTTCCTTTCAGATCTCAATAGGCAAGCTAAATTATGAAAATTGTAGCACTTTGAATGGGAATATATATTTCGTAATTAAAAGTTAGTAAACTGTTGTAAATGAATTCTAAACAAGGTAAGAGTTTGTTAAAATCTATTCATACTTAAAAGATATCACTGGTATATTATAGAACTGAAGTTTTTGCTGTGGATAGTCCTGCTCTGACTTAGATAAAATAATATAAGAGTAATTATATGGGCAGTAATGGCACTACTGTCTACATCTGTATCGATTTCTAACTTTGAAAAATAGGACAAGTTTGAAGCTGAAATTTTTGGAGGTGCTATACAAATATTTGAATCGTTATGCAAATTATATAAGTCATAAGTTTCATACTGGTTGTAAGGCCACGTAAGGCAACTGCTACTAAATTTATATGTGTTTCTTCTAGGAAGATAAATTGTATCAACTGGAATGGTTCAGAGGAAACATGCTTACATTTGGATTCTTTAGTTTGTTTAATGAAGTCCCTTGTGGTAATTGAATATGTATTTTAGAGTAGCAAAATGCATTCATACTTGATATGATGACTTTTAAAAATGCATTTATACTTGACATGATAAATGTACCTGATGTGTAAAGTTTCATTGTAGCATATCTAATCAATCATCAGATTTCCACATGTGGATTCATCAGTAGCACTGCACATTTTTATAATTGATCTGAACAAATATTAAATAGTATTTTTAGGATTTATCTCTGGTTAGTTAATCTTGGACTTTTTGATGTTCATTATTTATAACCATGGAAATTGTGAGTTTGGTGATGGATGAAAATGTTAGATTGTTAGTTTTTCCTTATTAAATTGTTTCCATTTATTGTATAATTGTAGGTTTGGATACATTGATTTCTAGAATAGGTTATTGTAAAGCACTTATTCAGATTAAAAGGTAGATTATTCGATACGCTCCAAGTAATTATCGATATATTTTTGTAATAATATTTTATCGTACTCATTGTCTATTGCTTTATATATCTTAAGGTCATCAGCGAACATTAAACAATTAGTATATTTAAGTGCATCAGGCAAGTCATTAATATAAATTAAAAAGAGTAAAAGTCCTAAATTCGCTCCCTGATGCACTCCTGAGTTAGAATTATAGACAAAAGAATTCGCATGCTTATAGAAAACATAGTTCTCTTTACCAGATAAATACGATAAGTTTAAGTAAATTATTAGATAACCCAAAACTAAACAACTTATTGATTAATATACAGTGATCAATCTTGTCGAATTCTTGGCAAAGTCAAAATATACAGCTTCTACCGTTTTAACTTTAGCTGTTGCATCCGTTACATCTTGAGTATAACAGACCAAATTAGACGTAGTTCATCTCCCTGGTATAAATTCATGTTGAAATGAAGCTAAATAAGGTTGAATATGGTTGAATATTTTATTATACAGTAAATGTTCAAAGACTTTAGCAGGAGAGCTAATTAAGGAAATAGGTCTATAATTGGAAATTGCACTTTGACTTCCAGATTTGAATATAGGACAAACCTTTTCTCTCTTCCAATTAGTTGGAAACTTATTGGGACTTACTAACAAGTCGAAAATAGCACTCAATGGTTTAACTAATAATTGAGCACACGCTTTATAAACATATGGCGGTATCTCATCGGATCCGCTAGCTTTTGGGGGTTTTCTTTTAAAACCTTTAAACATTCTGTTTTTGTGAATGAATTAAGAGACAAGGAATGCGTTACCCTCAAATTCGGTAAAAAAATTATCATACACTGAACCAAAATAAGTGCCAAATGCATTTGATACATCTAAATTACACTTAAAACACTATTCTTTGTATGTCACTATATCAGTACTGTATTGACAATATCTTTTATTCTTTACATAAGACAATATATTTTTGATATCACACTTTACACTGTTTTCTACATCATTAATGTATTTTTATAAGCAGTGTTAATCATTATTTTACCTTACCACGAATTTCCTTAAACATGTACAAATTGTATTGACTTTTTCGACTACGTTCCCTGTAATATTCCTTCACCTTTAAGAGTTCAGTTATCTTTGAAGTAAACCAAGTAGGATATTTCCGTTTGTATTCATTATTATATTTAGAGACATTCTTGTTTATCACCTGATAAAACAAATTGAAAAATATATAAACAACAGCATCAGGATTGTTCGATTTTATAACTGGTTCCCAGTCAATTTTTGCTGCCTTTATAAAAAAATATAAAAGTTTGCTTTCTTATAATTACGCACTAAATTAATACTAACATTCCTAATTTGACCTTTCACAATACATTGAATTTTAAATCTCAAGCTAGGGTGATGTCTGTCTTCCGGAACTTAGAAATCCAAATCCTCAACAAATATATTATCATTTATGTTTGTTAAAATCAGGTCAAATGTTCTATTATTGTGGTTTGAAATGTTAATAATTGGTCTAAGTCAATGTAAGGACATAAAATTCGCCATTTCTAAGCATATTGTTCCACCTTGCATTAAATCATATTCACAATTGGTAATAGTCGGTATATTAAACTATATTTGCATAATATCTCCTCTACTTTCTCGAAAAATAAAGTATACAGATATAATGCTGAGTTAGGCCTGAAGTAAACCGTAAAAATTATTATATCCCTCCTGGGAATATTGATTTTAATACCTACAATTTCCAAGCTGTCTATATTAATATATAATTTATTAACATTGTATTTCGACTTAACAGCTATAAGTACACCCCCAGCTTTATTAATTTTATTATCTTGACAATGGATAATGTACCTATCATCAAGTAATTCACGATCGCATATACTTTCTGATAATCAAGTTTCAGTTAAAACAGTTACATCAATATTTGAGGCCAAGACATTACAATTCAATAATTTTAACTTAGTGTTTAGGCCTCGTACATTTTGGTAAACACATGTTAACAATTGACCTTCACTATCGGTCAGAGTTACAAGTTTCTGATGTAATCACTAGTTTTTAATACACGTACATGCGAATCACATGCCGTTTTTCTTAGTTTAATGTTCCCAGCCCAATCAACCCACAGAAATTCATAATTTTTGTCGTCTTTATTTTCCTAGTTTCGCTGAAGATGAGTTTTATATGTCTCGTCAAACTATGATTAATGTAAATGAATCCACCATTTGTTATACCAATGTCTTTACAATTTAAATTCCTCTTTTCTCCTTCTCAAAACACGCTCCTTATCCATTTGTTTGACAAATTTCACCACAATTACAAAATGATATTGATTTGGAGTTTTCTTTTGCCTATGACAAGCATCAATCGAGTTATCATCAATATTTGTATCTAGTGCTGCCCTACTTTCTCTACTAAGCCCAACACATCTTCATTAACTGATTCAGGTATCCCATGGATTTCGATTGTGTTCCTTCTCCCATATTGCTCAATTTCATAAATTTGCAATAAAAAGTTATCCATTTTTTTAATTTCACATTTTCTTCTTTAAGTCTATCTATGTTTTCAAGACATGACTTTATACTTCCCCTTTGAGCATCATTCATTCGGTGTTTTCGTCTAATTTCTCATGGGTCAAGACCAAGCATTTCCCCAAATCTTGTTCTAGCTTCATATTTGTTTTTTCTAAGGTTTTCAATGTTCTCTTTAACAGACATCAACAGTTTATACACTTCGTTGATAGTAGGACACTTTCCTTCTTCATCACCTACTAAAACATCACGATATCGCTCCCTAATTTTAACTTTTTCTCACCCACTACAGTACTATGCTTTACCAAATGATTTAAGCTATTTAAACTCTTCCTTCTTTAGGTTCACACAGCTACAATGAAATGTATTTCCACAATAGCCACATTGGATTCTTTTATTATCTTGCTTCGCAATCAGTTTTTGACATTTATAACATGTCGCCATTTCGAGTGATTAATAAATGTGCTCTCAGATTAAAAGTTACACAATTGGTTACTGGCAATTCTAACTGAATTATTCACCGTAAACTACTATATGCCAAAAGTTATATTTTTCTTCAATTTTTATCGTTGTTATATTTAATACAAGCATTCTGGAAACATGGGCTCTCACGTACATTTCACTGTCAGTGAGTTTGCAATTCTGACAGACAGTTGAACCATAAGAGTTCACGATAAACACATTAAGTTTTTGCCCCAAAACATTTAATTGTTCACTAAAAAGTTATTATCTGGCGCTAATAAGGAATACTAAATACTTCCAGCGAACAGTATCCATTCCTTTGTATTATACTCGTCCAATATATACATAAATAAAGCTATATATGAGAGCACAAATACAAACAAACTACCGACAGAGCATCATTGCAATCTACTATATCTAAGGGAGTGAAAACAATGCCATCCGCCATGTTGGAAACATGGCCGCCCCGTAAGAAATAATGACAATTTTAAAAAAATAAGTTGTTTCGATATCCTCGGACATGTAGGAACTCATGTACTAAAGAAAAGGTTTTTTCTACAATAATGATGCAACCAATGCTGGGTGATTTGACGTGGATTGACTCACCACTGTAACTCTTTTCATTTTCCAGAAATGTGAATCCCTTCCTTGTATGTTTCCGAACTCTACTTTACTGGTTGTTATTCAACCACGCACAGTTTTATCAACAATTATCTTGCATCGGGGTTTCAGATGTCGATTACGGTCAACACATTTTTGTTGCTCTTTAGGACGTCGCCACAGGCATGTTCACCAATCCTTCCTACCTTTCCTACTGCGACTATTCGGGAATCCCCACTTTATTGTGGGAACCCCTGCACATTTATTGGACACTTTTCCTGTATACACTTCGGATAGAGTAGATGTTACTTCCTTTACTATTTTATGACCCACACACTCCAAGAATTTTCGTATTCATAATAAATTGCACTAAAGTTGATTCTCCAACGCTTTCGAAAGTTTTAACTCCGAAATTATGCACTTTTCGAAATTTCTTGAGAGGAACTTCTTTTCTTGTTTTGATGTGTGTAATAATCTCCAGGAAATTGTTGGTGTTATTAAATAACACTCTGTATATGGAAAGATATATATTTCCTACATACAGTAAATATTATTTCTTAAAGGTTTAAGAATCCTTATAAATTCGATCTTTATTTTAGGCCCACCCACCTGCATAGCATGAGAAAAATGATAAACAGGAAGTGTAAAATTAAAGTTAACAGTTACAAATTTATAATTCTAAAATAATATGCAAACAATTCTCTACACCATAATATTTAGGCTTATTCTCTCAGAAAGCTAAATTTACTTCTTCGAAAACGTAACGTTGATTACTTTGAAATGAACATTTTACGAAGAACTATTCACGAAGTTTTCGTGTTTCCAAATCGATTTTAATGTTACAAGAAGAAATCATTTCCCATTAGAGAAAATTGTAAGCAATATACTACTCTTTGCTGTCAGATTTTCTTTATTTGTTTTAAAAAAGTCACGGATTTTAAAAATATGCTTCTCTCGAACATAGAAAATTAAATTAGTTACTCATAAATTAATTTTAATTCGTCAGTATGTATACCTTGCCCTATATTATATGAATAATGAAATGACTGCAGTGGTAGGTCATGCATCTCGGATGGGATAAAAAAAAGAAAAGTATCTTAGATGGTAAGCTGGAGAGAAAGACGCCTTTGGGAAAAACGATACGTCTTTCGGAGGACAATATTAGAACAGATCTTTGAGATCTGATGAAAAATGGCTTGATGTTACCTAGAATAAAATTAAACGGCGAACGATTGACACTGGGGATATGAACGTGCGAGTTTGGTAAACTATAGAGTTAGTAAGTTCATGGATAAAGCAGTTCGATTCTGAAAATATTTTTCACGGTTTATGTTGTAAAATACAAATGCTAGTTAAAAATAAGGAGTATTACTTAAAGGTATGCAGAAAATAGATTGCAGAGTTTCCTTTTAATAAATTACTACCTATTCAATCACAATCAACGTGGACAACCCGTTAACGCTAACATCGGTATATGCTGAGTTCGAATCAGAGCACTCCTAAGCGTATACGTAGATGAAATAATAGGATATCACTACCATGTATTTAAAGAAATATCGTATTATTTAACCTTTGGTATATGTATTTCCCTGAAGAAATAACATTGAACTTAATCCTAAAGACCTAAATACATAATAATCATAGGAGAACATGCTGATATTAGACATTGAAATAAGAACAAACGTTTTACTATTTTATTTGATTTGAAAGGAACGACATTCGTAGCAACTAACCTATCTTGTGTCGACCTGAACTTGGAGAGATTTGAGCAAGTTTGTTTACTTCTATGTTGGAGAATCATGCCCTTAATACACGTACTTTTATTTTATTCACTTTTGAGGACTCTATCTTCATTACAATGTTAAAGATGTAAATGTTCCTTAATACTGTCTATAACATCTTCACTTTTCTTCTTCTTCGTGTCTTCCTAATACACATATATAGACTGAAGTTCGTAGTTTGTATCACATTCATTGAATACTAGAGAATGTCCTGGTTTGGTGTAAAGTTCTAACACAAACTGTTAAATTCGACTAAGTACACTTTTAGAAAACACAAGTACAGCGTGAAGTTTACAATTTGGAGTCGGTATTGCAACTAGAAAAACTCGCATACAGTCTCAAAGTTTTGACTGTTTTTATTATGATCGAGTTTGGGTTGTTGCAAGTTTTCTCATCGATTACACGTGACACTCTTATTGTGGTTTGGGGAAACAGGACTTGAGAAAGGTGTTTGTGTGAAAAGGTGAAGGAGAACATTGGGATTGGCCTCGATTGGGTCTCTTCGGTCGTCACGTTTTGCAAATACATTCTTTTATTTTACGTGCCTAATTGTTGGTTCAGAAATTTTGTTATATAGCTTCGGTATTTTTATTTTGGAACTTTCTCATGTGGAGAGAGACACAACCAAGTCTTTGATGTTTTATTTTAATGGATGATCGTGACCTATAGGTGAGAGAGGTCTCGTTGTTCATTCTTGCTTTGGGAATTATTGCTAATTTAACATTGTTAACTTGCACGTATGTTATTGCTGTTTCTCTTGTTAATCGTGATTCACAATGACCATGGGATCCCATGTTATTGTTGGAAACCTGTCTAATATAATGTTCATAGAAATTCACTTATTTTTAAAGACATCCCTTTGCATTTCAATAAAATTAATTTCTACTTCAATATGGGTATATCATTATGAAGGATTGTTGTATTAAATGTTGAATTTTATTTAATTAATTGGATTGAAAAATGTTTATATTGTTGATTATTAATTTGAATTTGAAATATTTTAAAGAACGTTATCATTGTTAGTGATACGACTTAATGTTTTTACTATAATGAGTAGTTATAATGTATGTTGAACGAAACAATGAAAATGAAGAATCATGTCTGTTTGGTTCTAAGCAACATTATAGGTGAAATAAGTAAAAGTACTTTCGAATGCATATAGGAAGTTTAGTTAGAAAATGAAAGTGAAAGCAATTTAATTAGGTTTAATTTGAAAACAATTATGACAAAATTGGAATATGTGTTTCTGTTATTAAGGAGAGGAAATTGGAATTTAAAGTGGCAAGGTCATACGAAGTTTGTTATCATAAGTATGTAAGAAATGATATATGGTATGTTCAAGAGTTCCAAATTTTGAATTAATTAAATCAGATTGCTTTGCCTTGGCAGTTAGTACCAAGTTTCTATTTTCTCCCGATAGCTAGATGCGGTGAGGGTTGCAGAGCTCTAAGCTCTATTGGCTTCGGTCCATCGAATAGTTAGTCCTGCGGAGAGATTTTACGAAGGGGAAAGCGAGTAGTTCTCGTAGGGAAGAAAAGGTTTTGCTAAACAGACTTGGAGCAGATACTTTCTTTTCTCTCCGTGATGAATATTAAGATTTGATGTTCAAAGATATACCGATGATTTCTGATTACAGATACCCTGAGATAATTTGCGATTAAGAACTGTTCGATCTCTTTAACTGGCAAGTTCAATATTTGAGACGAATCTACAATCTACAATAGCGACGACAGGAACAACAACGACATATATTTGCATTCTATTACTACGTATATTAATTCTATATTCTTTACAATCGACGATCAATTATATTTTTTTATTTCAATATGACGACCATCGTTTGTGCTTTGAGACAGCAACAGAACCAGATACAGCTGAGGGAACAGGTGTCAGGTGAGGGAACAAGCGGAGAAGTTACACGACGGCAAAGAGATACTATGAAAAGAACAAATAGAAAATCTGAATCTGAAAGTAAAAGGCAAAATATGAAATCAGTGCAACAAATGCTACAAGGATTAATAACAAGGATGGATCAAGAAGAAGAAGAAAGACAGAGAGAGATACGACAGGAAAAAGAAGAAAGACAGAGAGAGACAGAGAGAGGGAACGAGGCAGAGAGGGACAGTAGAAAGAATTTGAATGCTTGCAGAGTAGATTGATGGATAGGTTGGATCAGGAAAGGCAAGAATGACGAATAGAGAATAAACAGAATAAAGAGGAGCGACATAAAGAGATGGAGGATTTCAAAGAATGAATTCTAGCTCATCTTGAAAAATATGTTGAACAGTTGAATTAAAATGAATCTAATATAAGTGCATTGAAAGCATATAATAGGGAACGGTGCAATGATAGACCCAATAAGGTAAATGAGAGGATAAATAATTCCCAATATCAGCAGATAGTTGGAGGGACAAAAAAGAAGTCAAGACAATAAAGAGAAAATGCAATCGAAAAATAATAAGTCTGAAGTCGTATTAGTGAGTGCTAGGCAACCAAAGGTGATAGAAGGTAATATAAAGGAAAGATGAAGTACAATCGTGGGAACTGTTGAATATCGACAGACGTCTGCTAGCTGGTTTAGTATAATGAATTACTACAAATACATTAAGTGTATGGCAATGAATTTAAGGAAGATTGATCCATCATTATCAGCTAGGCTTGTCTGTAAATTTATTTTTAAGACTTGACCAATATGCATTAAAGGGAGACTGACAATGAATCTACCAAGGACTGTCTTACAATTAAGCCAATCGGTTAAAAGTTGAGAAATGGAATATAAGAAGATGAATCGAAAAAATAATGAAAAGAGTCAAGTTGAAAGTAAGAATAATTTAAGTAAAGGGAATGATATAGTAGAAAATGTGTCTCCTTCATTGGTAATGGTTGAAGTTACGGGAAGGTCAGAACCAGTAAGAACAGCTAAGTGTGAAATGGAACAAGGAAAGGAAGATAGTTTGATTCGTACTGAAAAGAAAAGTTCTACTATTTCTGAAAATTCTGCTATTTTTTCAGGGGATTTTAGTTCTTACAAGCAATATGAACTTTTAATATTAGACACTACCGTGACAGAACAGGATTTTGAAAGTGAAGAAAGAGGTTATGATATTATGAAGGTAACAAAATCTGCAGAAGAAAGGGTTTCGGAGAAACGAAGAGAAAGGGAACAAGAAATAGTCAAAAGGGGAATTAGTAAAGAAAGGATAGAGGAAATTAAGTCATTTCAAAAGGAATTTTATAATTCACAGGTAAATACTGTTCAAGAAGAGGTAGTGATCATTAATGGAGAGAAACGAAACCGAGGAAATGATTATGTGAATTTGATAGAAGAAGTTTATCAAAGAGCACAACAAAGTTTTCAGGAAGTTAATTATGATAAAACTGAAGCTCACTGTCCAGAAGCATGAAATCATATTAAGAAACACAAATTAGATGTCGCTAAATATCAACATATCTTTGAATTGGAACGTCAAGAAAGGGAAATATCTACACAGGTTCTTTCAAAGTGTTCGAAAGTTGAAGAAGGTGAACAAGGTAATAGAGGAAGCAAAGGAAATGTATAAGAAGAAGGATTTTGATGAGGCCTTCATATTAATGAGCCAAGCATGTGAAAGTGCAAGAGAATATAAATTAGTTGAAATACAGGAATATGTTGTATGTGTTAAAAGGTGTAATTAATGAAATGATTGATTATTGTTTATGAATATAGGGATAATGGAGAAGTATTTTGTTAATATGGATGTGATCGATGAATAATTGTATATTTACGATGACTTGAGCAAAAATATATGAGGATATGATGAATTTGTATTAATGAATATTTAGATAGGAATTGTATATATGAGAATTGTTATGATGATGTGATTTCAATAATGTCGGATTATAATGATGACAAATGGAAACAGTTATAAAAATAGATTAGATAATATAAATAATAATGAAAAAATATTCACATATGAAAACAAATATTCAGAAAAATTATATTATTGTATTTTTTTTTGCAATTAGTAGGGATTTTAATGATATGGGTATGTCATTAGGAAGGATTGCTGTATTAAATATTGAATTTTATTTAATAATTGGATTGAAAATGTTTTTATTTTTGATTATTAATTTGAATTTGAAATATTTTAAAGAAGGTTATCATTGTTAGAGATGTGATTTAAAGCTTTAACAATAATGTAGATATTTTATTTTTTGTAAATGTTGAAAGAAAAAATGAAAATGCAGAATCATGTCTGTTTTCATCTAAGCAACATTATAGGTGAAATAAGTAATAGTATTTTCGAATGCATATAAGGAGGTTAGGTAGAAAATAAAAATAAAAGCAATTTAATTAGTTTTAATTTGAAAACATTTATGACAAAATTGGAATATGTGTTTCTGTTATTAAGGAGAAGAAATTGGAATTTAAAGTGGCAAGGCCATACGAAGTTTGTTATCATATGTATTGAAGAAAAGATATATGGTATGTTCAAGAGTTCCAAAATTTTATTTAAATAAAACAGATTGTTTTGCCTTCGCGGCTAGTACCAAGTTTTTATTTTCTCCGGATATGCCGCAGGTAGATGCGGCGGGAGTTGCAGAGCTCTTAGCTCTATTGGCTTCGGTCCATCGAATGGTTCCGCAGAGACGACTTTACGAAGGGGAAAGCGAGTAGTCCCCATTGTCTCGTCGGGAAGAAAAGGTTTTGCTAAACAGACTTGGAGCAATTACTTTCTTTTCTCTCCGTGATGAATATTATGACTTGGTGTTCAAAGATATACCGATGATTTCTGATTACAGATACCCTGAGATAATTTGCGATTAAAAATTGTTCGAGCTAGCTGTCAAGTTCAATATTTGAGAGGAATCTACAATCTACAATAAGGACGACAAGAACAACAACGACATATATTTACATTCTATTACTACGTATGTTATTTCTATTTTGTTTACAATCGACGATTAATATGTTATTTTATTTATTTCAAATGTTTGTATTTGTAAAAGGACTGATTTTTACCTTGGATTTCATTTAAATATTTTTGTAATTTTACCTGGTAAATTCTGTAGCTCTCGTCACTCCAAATTCCTTCGACAGCTCGTGAACTATAGTTCATGCTATATACTATGCTATGCTATAGTTCATAAGCCGGATAGATTAGAAGCTAGAATAAAATACAAAAAATAATTTAAAAATATATACAACAAAATAAATTTATATAGGACGTGATACATTGTAATTTCATGTAGGTAATGTGCCTTCTTGGCAACACAATTCACAAAGTTCCTGCTGGTCAGGGCTTGGACTCCATGCCTTGAAGTTCCATAGTAGCATGAATGTAGACCAGATAGGGTGTGAAGCCCTTACAGTATGGTATGCAATATAATGAGTAGAGTTTAAATACTGGTAGTAGATGAATTATAAGTACAGTAAAACAAGAAAAAAAATTAATATTTTAAAGATAATATTTGAGAAAAGAGGGGATAACTGCGAGTATATAGGGGATATGGAATTATAAGAGTCAAATCGCTGGTTAGCGTCCTTAGTGAAAGTTCCATTAAGGGAACGATAACACATAAACACTAGGATGGTTTCATTGGGGAGGCATTGGTGACTGCACTGCTGAGTGTCGTTTTCGTGAAGAAAGCCGCTCTTGTGGGTACTTCTAAGCAGGGTACAGTCCATGTTGAAGTGTGCTTGAAGGGGTAACACTAAAATACGAAGGCACTATGTTGGGCGTCCTTGTGGGATTAATCACTCGTACATTTGGATAGGGCAAGTTCTATGTCGCACTATGGTCGTTGTCCATATAGAGAAGATGCACAAACTGGGACGATGTATATATCGCTGATATGGCGTCCGTGCGAAATCGACAAACACTGCACATTATTGAAAGTTCATATCCTCGTAACATTTTGAAACTAAGGTTCTCATTACATCTAGGGCATTCGTAAAACTTGTTCATACTTTAGATCGAACTTTTACACCTAAATACACATATAAAATTCAAGAGATTTTAACTGGCAAAACGAGGGAATAATAATCGGAGTATTCTGTACTACTAGAAGGCATCCTCTCTAAGGGATCATTAAGCTCGGGAGGGATTTCTTCGATAATAGTAGACTAATTAATCAATGTTGAAGGTAAGGTGGGTGACGTAACTGAAGAATCTGGTGTCTGAATGGGATGAGCCGTATCTGAGAATAACCTTATACGCTGTAGCCATTCGGAGTAGCGGTATCGTATCCAGCAAAAGATAAGAAGTATGAGAATAACGTTAATGGCGGATGTGATGACGAAAAGCTCAAGGAGGGTTATCGTAATGGCTAGAAAAAAATGATGAAAAATAAACTGAATAACAAAGTGAAATCCAAAACTAATTAGCTATATATACCTATCAATCTGTACTGGTAATTGAAAACTTTAAGTTGGAAAGGGACTTTTCCTTAAAGGTTAAAACACTTTAACAAAGAATCCTAGTAAATTGTGTATCTAAATGTTGGGGTCGAAGAAAGAGCAGCGAGTGCAGCATTTGGAGGATCGCTATCTGCTATGAGGAGATAAATGAGTGAGCGGAAAGAAAAAAATGTGAAACTTTAAATAAGATGAATGTTTACTTTTTTTGGTTCGTGAGAATCCCTGTTCAACTCGAGGGTGCTAAAACTGTTCGATCAAGAACAGAGAACGCAACACCTCCGGGCAGAGGTTTTTTTTTGTAATGTCTCAATAGGTCGGCCGTTGCTTATGGAGAGCACAAGGTTTTTGGCTTAGAAAGGCGCTTGACAATTGTAAGTTTTCTGCTGATGCTCTACTCGCTTGTACTATGCTGTCTCAAGAGTTTTGAAGTTGCTGGCTAATGTGATTACAAGTAGACATGATGCTTGTAAGTGAATGATTCTACAAGATTGCTTGTTCAGTACTAAATTAAATCTTGAAGTATATCCCCGTTAGTGCGTGCGGTTGTCCAAAAATAACAAATGTTCTTATTCATATTGTTTTCCATATCATTATTATTATACACAAGGGCGGACCGGTAAAATAAACGGGACGCTAAATACATTGCATATTAACGAACAATGAAGAAGATTCAGTGTCGGTAAACGGTATCTGTACGATTTCTTAATGTGAGCGCGATATCGTGAACTTTAGTGTAGCAGAGTGACTACTAGTTTTGTGAATTACGAAGTATATGATAGACATCGTGCATCCAAGTTTGCCATTAGTTCTGGATGTGTTGTATGAGATCTATATCCGGAGTTTCTTGTGTCGGGGCAGTGCAGGCTCTGAGGGGGTCCGGAGTCAAACCGGGGTCATCCGCAGGTAATGCCTCCGCGGGGAAATTATTTTCATAGGGACATAGGCAGACATGTTGGAAATAACGTCGTCACTATTCAAGTAGCTATAGGCGATATTATGGATCTTACTGTTCAAAAGGCGTAAATCAGAAAAGAAACGTATGGATGAGTCTGACTTCTTAACCAGATATACAGGGTGATTGTAGTTAGAATAACTAATTCCTTTTAGAATATTTTCATTTCATTGATTTTAACTGAGCACACATTGCGTCTCTGAGATGGAGTGGGACGGGGAACGGGCGAGCATAGACTGGGTTTGAATCTGTAGTAACTATTTTATGTTCCAGTAAATGTGTAATCCCCGTGCATTTTTCTGTCCAGCCGAAACAGTCACTGTATTCGAATACTAAATTTAGAATTTCCTGCTTTTGTGTTTCCGATAAACCAGGATTAATTCTAATTTGGGAAGGGTAAAAAATTGTTTGTATTTTGAAATTGTTTCTGAATATCGCGTAGCAGATGTGGTGTCAACTTTGACATCCATTTGGATCTAGCGAAATGTTCTGCTTTATGTGCAGGGGCTCAGCGAGTTGATCTGGGTACGTCACTGTCACAACAATCACAAGGAAGGAGCTGCCCGAATTTCGTCAATAATGGGAGTCTGACTTGTTTGTTGCTGTTGTTACGAACAATTAAATGTGTCTGATCCAGTGACAAAATACATGTTGGTATTTGAATAATCTTGGTTTGTGTTACGTCCGGATTTGATTCAAAAAGAAGAAACTTATCTTCTGTACAAAAATTTCCAAAGAAATAGGTACATAAGATTCTCTATGTGGGTTCAAAATTAAACGTTGAGGGATATCAAAAGAAGGTGGCTCCGGTGTGTGAACCCGGGATATGCCAGCTGCTCACATTCGATGTGTGATGGCAGACGACTGGGTTCGACGGTTATGACGATACCAATTTTGAGGGAAGCAAGGTGAGAGTACCTGCAGATAGAGAAAGTTGAAAGACATGTCTATTAAAGAAATCTGTACCGAAAAGAATGAATGGATGATCTTTGATTGAATAACTTCAAATTCCTGCCGAAAACAACGAGAGCTTATCTAAAATATCTAATGTAACAATTGCTTTACATGTCAATTTTTAACCATTAAAACCGTGAAGAATACTTTCATACGCTTTGTAGTAGGGGTAAAAAAACTCTCATCAATAAGTGAACTTTGGGATACACAATCTAGGGCGGGGGTGAAGTGAACGTTATTAATCTGAGCTTGGACATAGAATAATCGATCATGCTTAATTAGAGGAACCTGTATAGTAGAAGTGCCCGCAAAACGGTTCCGGGCAATTGCCAGCCTGTTTAGTTTAAATTTGTATATTGTATTTGACGCCCTGAAACAGTTGCACTACACCCTCTTGCATAATGGTTGTTTTTTTTTGCAATGTCGGCATATGATTGGATTGTTTCTGGATAGTGAACCGGGATTTCGGTTTGCATTATTTTGGTAATTATTTCTATTGGAAATCCTGTAATTTTGCCGAGGTCCCTGGAACTGGTTGTTAATGGGTGGGCCCCTGTACAATTTAAGTGCGCGACTACCCTGGAAGTCATGCCTTTCGTAGCACTGATTATTCGAATAGCGGGGTTGTCTATTCTAAGATTTGTTGTGGACGGGAATTATCAGCGTAGGCCCGCTTTTCCAATTGCGTGACAAGATTGGACATCTGAGAACAAAGTCTGTCCATTTCCGATTAATTTGGGGTTGCTGGGGATGGCGATCCTTGTTGGACTGCTGCTGATTAAGACTTTTGAAATTGATTGATTTGCTGTTGAAGGCGACCTATTTCAGCATTGGATGGGAGCGGAGCAAAACTTGCGAGAGGGGGGATGAAAGCAAGGGTGGCGTGGAAGCCATTCCGGACTGTTGCTGATGTTAGGGTTACCGAGCCTAGCTGCTGGGGATTCCAGCCCATTTAATGTAATTCTAACATTTCCTCTTGTCACTTCTGATCGAGTTACAGGTTGTTGTGATCAATAGCCTGGAGCGTAGAAATAAAATGTGGTATAGTGGTAATGGTCTTGTCACTAACTTCTTGTAATATATGGGATCTAAAACCCTTTATAGTATGTAATACAACTTGCGCTTCTGGCAAATCAGGAAGCAGAGATCTGATTAATTGTCCTTTAGCGATTACGTAAGTGTAGGGAGATTGAAGTATAGTCTGCTGTTTATTACGAAAAATGTCCTCAACTTTGAATGGGGACGCTATGCCACGAAATGTGTTGACGATCTCAGTTTTGAGCTGGCCATAGGTTTTTGTTTGCGTGTTCTGGGTCAAGTGAAGTAACAAAAACAAATCATGGGCAATGTCGGATAGATGAGGAGGTAGATTTTTTTTCTTCTGCTCACCGGGCCACGAAGCGGCTATGGCGAACACATCATATCGCTTAAAGAAGGCACTGGTCGAGACCATTGCATTTTGGCATATAACTAAATGCTATTAAAGCATCAAAAAAATATGCCGCGTCGAACACGGGTTGTGGGGTGTTAGTCATATTGGTTCTTGGTTCTCTAACTGTTTCAAACATTAAGCCCTCAAATATATGCAAATGTGGATTTGCTTGTGGTTGTGACCTAGTAACGCGTATGTTAGAAGGAAGGCCGCTGTCTGTCACACACAGATATAAAGCAAAGGATATGTCGCCGTGTGAACGACTTCAATGAGACTGAGAATGAGAGAGCGGGGCGGCTGTGACGTCAGGAATACACGTTGTTCTTTCGAATTAAGACTGAAGAGTTAGTTGAATGAAAGGAATGACATTTCTACGCTTGTACATTACAGTTAATCATCACAGGACCGGAACTTGAACCGAGTCTGGAAAAGAACATTAATATCTAAAACACGACGGCTCTACCATATGTAACCTTTGCTTTATTTACGTTTTCTTACAGTATTTGAGTCTCATAGGCAAGCGTAGTTTATTGATGTTATTTTGTCATAAATCGGACAAGCAACAGTAAAAGCACTATTTGTACATACTGAACACACTTGGAGATACTTACTTTTCCTTGAAAAAATAACATTGAACTTAATCCTAAAAACCTAAATACCTAATAATCATAGGAGAACAAGCTGATATTAGGCATTGAAATAAGAACAAACATTTTACTATTTGATTGAAAGGAAAGACATTCATAGCAACTAACCTATCTTGTGTCGATCTGAACTTGGAGTGATTTGAGCAAGTTTGTTTACTTCTATGTTGGAGAATGATGCTCTTAATACATGTACCTTTTTTATTCATTGTTGAGGTCTCTATCTTCATTACAATGTTAAAGATGTAAATGTTCCTTATTACTGTCTATAACACCTTCACTTTTCTTCTTCTTCTTGTCTTACTAATACACATATGTAGACTGAAGTTCGTAGTTTGTATCACGTTCATTGGATACTAGAAAATGCCCTGGTTCGGTGTAAAGTTCTAACACAAAGTCTGTTAAATTCGACTAAGTACACTTTTAGAAAAAACAAGCACAGCGTGAAGTTTACAATTTGGAGTCGGTATTGCAACTAGAAAAACTCGCATACAGGCTCAAAGTTTTGACTGTTTTTATTATGATCGATTTTGGGTTGTTGCATGTTTTCTCATCGATTACAGCTGACACTCTTATTGTGGTTTTGGAAAACAGGACTTGAGAAACGTGTTTGTGTAAAAAAAGGCGAAGGAGAACATTGGGATTGGCCTCTGTTGGGTCTCTTCGGTCGTCACGTTTTGCAAATACATTCTTTTATTTTACGTGCCTAATTGTTGGTTCAGAAATTTTGTTATATAGCTTCGATATTTTTATGTTGGGACTTTCTCATGTGGAGAGAGACACAACCAAGTCTTTGATGTTTTATTTTAATGGATGATCGTGACCTATAGGTGAGAGAGGTCTCGTTGTTCATTCTTGCTTTGGGAATTATTGCTAATTTAATCTTGTTAACTTGCACATGTGTTATTGTTTTTTTTTCTTGTTAGTCGAGAATCATGACGATCATGGGTTCCCGTGTTATTCTTGCAAACCTGTCTGATGTAATATTCCTAGAAATAAAATTATTCTTCTCTTTTAATGGCGTCGCTTTGCTTTTGAATAAAATTAATTTCTACTTTTTGAATTTTGTGTATCTGTAAAACGACTGACTCTTACCTTGGATTTCATTTAAATAATTTTAAATGTTAAATTATATACCTCCCCTCACTTCAAAATATATATAAGTTGGATCATAGTTATTAGATAAGAAGTATTAGGGAAGAAATAAGAATATAATGGGAAGAATCACCAATTGGTCATTGATTTTAGGCAATCTTTTGATGCTATCAAAGGAAAACTATACAATATGCTGGTACGATCTGTAATTCCGAAAATGCGTTCTCAGCTAGTGAGGATATGTCTATGCTATTTCATAAGCAGAATACTTTTCGATAATAACATGTTAAATAATTTCGAGATCAGCATCGACTTAACAAAGTGATGCCTTGTCATCACTATTGTTCAACTTTGCATAGAATATGCGATTCAAAAGTAACAAAACAAACAGAACAAAAAGGGGATCACATTAAATGGGTTTAACCGACTGTTCCTATACGGGAATTATGTTTATTTAATAATGAATTATATAAATGAACTCGAGTCGCCGTGGCTCAGGTGATAATACATTTGGCTATGAATCGGGCGACTCGGGTTGAAATCCCGCCAAGACACTGGAGAATTTTCTCGTAGTGTTCCCATACCTAACGCTCTCAGATGCGCTCAGTCGTTTATCAAATTGAATACTCAGGAGCGTGGGACTGACCACCCCTTCTCAGTTCGTGCCGATGTATCAGTAGAAGCTTGCGAAGAGATAGGTCTACCGGTGAACATAGAGAAAATAATATACCCGTTGACATGCCGAAACACAGAAGATGAAAGAAATAGGAACATACCAATTAAAGATAAAATCATAGAGAAAGTCTACAAATTTAAATACTTGGTCGTATATGTAACTTATCACCCAGCAATACACGTTTCTATCATTCCAAAAACTCTTAATCTTGTGATTAATATCAAGAAAGCTGAAATTGAAAATTTACAGAACGGTTAACATGCCTGTAATACTTTATGGTTGCGGAAGTTGGAGTACGACCAAGGCCAATGAACATGAATTACGAGTATTTGAAAATGATATAGGACGAATCGGGATGGTGTGATCGGAGAATGGACCAGACTGCGTGAACACCACGGACTGCATGTTATAAGAATTATGAAATCACGACGACCAACGCAACTGGAATGGGGATAAATGAACATTATATTTCATGGTGGTTGGGAAGCCAAAGAAAATAATACATTTCTTTTCCTAAATGAAAGATTTCATAACAAGCTAATATCTTCTTCATTCAAACATGATAAAATAATAAAAAAAATCCATATTAATATCTATGAATGAAGATAAATTCTCAGAACTGAATTAATAATCCCTTTGAGTTTGCAGATTTGTATTTTGATTCCTTTAGAAAATTGTTGTGCTTCTGTTTCTGCTGACGAGACTTTGGTCAACGCTAAAAGCCCACACAGATATGTTGTCAGGGTGACGATGCTTTTGATCGTTAGTGAAAGAAAGAAAAAATTCACTGCTACTTCCAAGAGCTGAATATACTTGAAACCCACTCGCTGCTCCCACACAAAGAAGAACTGATTGAACTCCTATAATAGGATTACTGTGTAGATAACAGGAAGTACGAAAGCTCAATAACGAAGCGATGAAGAAAAACAATCAAGAATATTCAATATATCAAACATACCTCTTTTTAAAGTTAGACAGTGTTTTCATAAGAATCAAAATGAACTCCAATAAGAGAGGAAATGTGAGAATATAATACCTAAATATACATTTCAACCAACTTATTAATTATTTTTCCACCTTCAATGTGTAAGATATACATAATAACGATTTCTAGTTATTTTTCAAGTTCTAGGGATGAGAAAACAATTTTATTTTTAGATTACATAAATATTCTATATTGAAAGACATTTTGTTAGACAAAACCTAGTATGTAAAATGGTTCATAATATTACATAACAGGAAGTCAACTGAGAAGCGCAATTTTTCTCTTAGCTGGACACGTATTACAGTTATTTTTACTAAAAAATGGAAGTCTGCAAAAACAAGCCTGTAATTTGGAACCTTTACATTCAGACACATTTTTTTTTAAAGATATCTCACCTGTACGTATTGAAACTGGATTTTATCATACGTTTAAATCATCCACTATGGACAGGAATGTTAGTGTTTTGATGCTCGAGCAAAGAAAGAAATTAAACAATCACCCGTTCTTTCATAAATTAGGTCATAATTACATTGAGTGATATGATCTAGTAACAACACTGTGTTTTCCTGTACCTTCACTGACTACGCAAATGGGAAACAAATGTTTTCTCTACCGCCAGAGAGTAAAAGCCAACATAATCTGAAAGCCTTCTGTATGGACAATAAGTAGTACCTATAATTATGTTAGTTAGATTATCATTATATTTGTTATATGTGTAAAAGTAGATACATATTATACATATACCACGTGTGTAAATATGAAACCAAAATGTGTGCATAGATAGCTGTCACTGTGGTCACCGTAAAATTGCGTCCTTGGCGCCACTTGCTTGTTTTGACTGCTGATAAAGATTTGCAACTCACAACCAGACAAGTTTCATGTCATAGTGTAGTATTTAATAGCGTTGAACATGGCGCAATTTGTACCTACAAACTACGATGTGCGGACAGCATTGATTTTTTGTTACCATTTGAAGAAAATTGCTGCAGAATCGCGTCGCATGCTTGTCGAAGCTTACGGTGATCATGCTCTTGGTAAGTCACAGTGCTATGCGTGGTTTACAAAATTTAAAAGTGATGATTTTGACGTGAGAAACGAAGAACGTGGAAGACCACCTAAAAAGTTTGCAGACAGCGAATTGCAAGCTTTGTTGGATGAGGATGACGCTCAAACGCAACAAAAACTCGCGGAGTAATTAAATGTGACACGAGAAGCAGTTTCCATACGTTTAAAAGCCATGGGCAAGATTCATAAGGTGATCCACGTGCATTGACTGAACGACAGCAAGAAAACCGAAAAACCACTTGCGAAATTCTGCTCGCAGGTACAAAAGGAAATCATTTATCCATCGAATTGTGACTGGTGACGAAAAGTGGGTTATTTCGAGAATCCTAGGCGTAAAAGTTCATGGATAACTCCAGGAGAACCGGCGACATCGACTGCAAGATCAAATCGCCATGGACGGAAGACAAGGCTTTGTGTTTGGTGGGATCAGAAGGGAGTGATCTATTATGAACTGCTGAAACCTGGCGAAACCGTTAATAACCAACGTTACCGACAACAAATGATCGATTTGCATCAAACTTTGCGTGAAAAACGACCAGAATATGACCAAAGACAACATAAAGTGATTGTGCTTCACCATAATGCACCCTCCCACACAGCAAAACCGGTCAAGGAAACGATTGGACATTTGGCTGGGAAATCCTTCCGCATGCGGCTTACTCACCAGACTTGGCGCATTCAGATTTTCACTTATTTGAATCCATGGGACACGCACTTGCTGACCAGCGCTTCACATCTTATGGAAATGTACGACAATGGCTTGATGATTGGTTTGCAGCACAAGAGGCACAGTTTTTTTTGGTCTGGCATCCACACATTGCCGGAACGATGACAGAAATGTATCGCTAGCGATGGCCTTCGAAATACTTCGAATAAAATAGTTCTTAGCATTGTCATCCAATCACTGTGTCTTTTCTGTACACAAATTCCGGTTTCATATTTACGCACCTGGTATGTAAAAGTAGCTTTACGAATGGAATTGGGAAACCTTTTTGTTCTGATGAATATACATTATTGTAGTACTTTAGGAATATCTTAATTTTCTTTTCTCTTGTTTATATGGCCAATAGTTATGTTGACAAATTTTATATTTTTAATTCAATTCAATTTAACTGTTATATCAAAAACAAATCTTGTTCTGTTCTTAGAAAACATGTCACATTTAAACCATCAATCAGCGATGATCTTATCTGACATCTAACATTTCTCAGTAAGTAGCGTACGTAGAAGATACGTGCACGATGAAAATAGAAAGCATTAATCAATCCAAACTTAATGTACCTAGTACCTGAAACATTATTTTTATGTTTGTCTCTCATTACTTTTTAAATATGAATTAACTATTTAAAATATTGTAACGCCAATCCTGATCACAAAATGAGAAACACAATTTTATTTTATTATGTTTTAGTAGTGTATTCATAGTGCGCTGTTTAGATACAGATATAGTTCTATGTTTAAACTGATTAACTTTGCACTTCCTTAATAATGAACAACCATTAATAGATTCCAATATTTTGAATCCGTGTCATTACTTCCTTATAAACATTAATTTCATTAAACACGTCAGAGATAAGTGAATCTCAATGACATCCAATTTCAACTTCATGTTCAGTAGGCAGAAGAGTATAATTTATAATAATGACATTAATATAACCTTGCTAATTAACACACGTAGATTTTTGACATTCAATTTGAACTATAATTAAAATAAGGAAATCGTAAAATAATTATGCGTACAGAGGTTTAATATGATAAATGTAAGAGTGGAAAGTGATAAAACCTGAGAGACCTTTTAACTTGACCTAATAATGCGTAACTTAAATAATCATTCCTAAAGTGTAAACCAAATGCCAACATTTTTACTACTACTTTGTTTAAGCTAGAGAATACAGAACTAATGAATAAATTAAATCTTATTCCCATTATGATAGATAGCACTCTCAAACACATAATTACAACAGTTTTATTCTACGTACTGAGCATTCTGGATAACAACAAACTACACATTAGATAAGATCAGTATGTTCACTGGAATTACAGTAGAACCTTGTTTATGCGAAACTCCTTTAACGGAAACTCAGGTTTATCCGGAAGGATTTTCGAAAAAAAAGTAAAGTATGTTTTGTTAGTTTTAAAATATATGTACTACATCGTGTACAAATAAGCACGTCAAATTAATTCTCTGGAGCGTAAGTGTGTAGTATTGTATTGTATTTGCCTTCAGTTTATTATTTCGGGACGGGTGTAAGCCATAGTGCTCTTACCGCCCATAAAATTCATTTTATCTTATCTTTCAGTTTACTAAAATCAATTTTGTCTTTTGTTAAAAAAAAAAACATTTTGTTACTGTATGCTGTGTTTGTCTGTCCAGGTGCTTATAGCATAAAAAATTGTAAATCTAGATTCTTCGAAATTTCGTTTATCCGTAACGGGTTGATTCCAATCAAGTTCGGATAAACGAGGTTTTGATGTTGTTAAATTACATATGACGAACATATTTACTCGTGAGATTTATTGGAACAG
Organism: Lepisma saccharinum; assembly: GCA_022664845.1. Taxonomy (NCBI): domain Eukaryota; kingdom Metazoa; phylum Arthropoda; class Insecta; order Zygentoma; family Lepismatidae; genus Lepisma; species Lepisma saccharinum. The sequence goes on along the minus strand of JAGDQP010001772.1, from coordinate 24,011 downwards.
CTGATGCTTTTCTAATTTCGATTTGAGGGTGATACGCTTATATTGGTACGAAAAACGTAGGTGGAAAGTAACTGGCAAATATATGTTTCCTATGTAGCTCTGATATTTTATGTACATTCATCGGTTTACATTGGAATAAGAAGATACGGCAGGCTTTTACATGTCAAGCATTTATGAAACACCCTCTGAATAACTTTTACAAAGAAAGTTTCCGGTTCAAGTAAACTTTAGCCATTATGAAATTTACACTTCAAGCGTACAAAAGGTAAGACAGAAACGAATAAAAACGAAATATCAGATATCAGCAACCATACAGAATTCTCAAATGACACTACCAAAAGATTTTGGGCGGAACGGTAGAAGCTATCCAAGGTAAGCTCACGTGGTTTCTTCCAAAACTGGATGAATACAAGAAAAGCTCCCACAGAACAATTTTCAGCGGACTTCTCACAAGGAGTGTGCCACCAATGTTCAATTGTTTGTGTATATGATCCCAAGGCATGACGCTTTTATTTCCTACTTCAATACAGAAGTAATACTGCCCGAACAGTGGAAACATTCCTCTATATCTTCGCCTAAGCAACACTAAATATTTTAATATGGTGTTATGATACAAACATTCTATTAAGGATTTTCTATTTTGTACAAGTTAGTTACAAATCTCAATCAAAGGAAATCTGTATGAATATTTAGTACAGGTCCTGTTATAACTAATTTTACAGGACCAGTGACTTTATTTCGTTATAACGAAAATTCGTTGTAACAAACGTTGTATTGGAGAACAAGAATTCGGCGAAGATTTCGAAAAGCTTCGTTCTAACGGAAAGTTCGTTTTAATGACGTTCATTGTAAAGAAATTTTACCTGTAGTTGTATTCGATTTAAATAAATTTTATTTTATTCTTTATTGGATTTTGCATGTCGGACGGAGTATCTATTATGTTGTCTTCAAAAGTTGAGCACGCGTGAAAATGTTATTTCTATGTAATTAAAGCTCAAAGTGTATAATATAAGAGTTATTTTGGTAAACAATGTGTTTTCACAAGGAATAACAATAAATGTATTAGCCCTATGATATGAAAAAGAGTAAAAATCCAGACGTGTTCTTTGGTTCTGTTGGGTGGTTATAGTAGTCGGCTGGGAGTGTTCTATAGGGAAATACTTTTTCCTCGTAAGTCGAAAAATTGCAGTTATATAAATATTGGCTTCAAGTTCTCAATCGATGTAGTAGTTGCATCAAAAATACCTACGTGGTATAGGGAGCTACAATTGGAAGTCCTGTATATCGAGTAAAAACAGTTTATGTACAAATTGTTTGTTGTATTTACGTGATAATGAATTAACAGTGTTTATGGCAGAGCTGGCTGTTACGTTGCTTACGTGCGACTATCGATATGTAATAAATATAGTATCCTTACTCATAGATTGTCCTTTCAGCAACAAAAGGAACACATTCTTCTGGATAGACGTTCATGTCTGAAGTGTAATCTCATCCCAAACAACTATACAAGAAAGTTGTATAGCTTTACTGGAGCAAATTGAGAACTTCAAAGGGGATTCTTCTTTCTTCTTTAGGCATCTATATTATGTTTTTGGGCTTGGCAGCAACTAATTTTGTCAGTCATATTTAGTATCTTAGCTAGTGCGTTATTTGATAGTTTACATTTAGCTTCCTTTACCAACTAGACGGATTACGATGGGAAACAAATCACGTAATATCTTATCTGATGAAAATGTTTCTTTTACAGATAACATTTTCCCAAAACCATTGAGTATAATATTAACGAGCTTAATATAAATACAGTACATCTCATATCAAAGTTTATTGATTATTCCGTTGTATTCTAGTAAAACTAGATGAACTAAACTGTTCACGTTTAAACAATTAATAAAAATAAATTTAAATTGCAATTAATTTTCTAATGAAGGTTTCATAAAAAGCATATTAAAAGTGTAATGTAGATATTTGCATAATGGATGCTATTACTCGTTTTGAAAGTGTACATAATTTAATTATTTTGAAGCTAACGTTACTCAGTTGATACATGCCTTTTAAACTTAATTAATATCAATATGATGACCAAACATTGAATGTGCGGGTGATAGACACTGAAACTAAATTAAACATTTGATTAATTAGCAAATATATCTCCTTTTTTATCATAATGCGTATAACGTAGTTTTAATTTTCAACGAATTTGAACAAATATACTTTGTTTAAACAGTACTAGGTGTTCAGTTAGTTTGTGAAAGTACATCGGCGCTAACTAATCCAGTAGAGTATCTTATTATATAATAAATCAAAGCCATATTCAATCCACTACTGGATGACAGGGCCATAACCTGACTTGAAGATTTTGTCAGTCAGGCATCGTTTTGGGTCGGACTCTAAATATGTTTAACAAGCAAGATTGAAAAATACATATCGGTGTCTTAGCAGCTTAGAAAAAAAATACAAATTATGTTCAAACGTAATTATCAGCTTTGCTAATGTGACTATAAAATTTATACATTACAATTTTAAACTAAAGAGAACGATGGTTTGTACAGAACAGAATATTTTTTTATTTACAGTTCTTTTCATAAACAAATCGATGACACTTATATAAATACTTATTTTCAAGTATGATTTATTTATCTCAATACAATCACGCAAAGAGGAAACATGAAACAGCTATAATTTATGTATTTACGTGTAAGCCTAAAATTTCGGAAGACTGTACATGCTTTGCCTTTAGAAAAAATACAGTTCATGAACTATTATCAGCACAATTGAAGCTTTCTATTCTTCCTATCATTGAATTTACGAAGGAAATAATCCAAGTCGATATTTTTGGTTCGCCTTTCTTAAAATCCTAAGTAGACTAAACTAGCTAGGCGCCTGTGTGTCATTGATAATCTCTGCGGTCTGTTCAAGTTGGTAAGAACAGAGAACGTGGATTCACACATTGCTGTGCTGCATCCAAATGTATTGACAAATGCAAGCAATTTGTATGTTTTTTTGAAAGCAGCACGTCGTTTGAAAATTTCCCGAAAGATATGGTCATTGCCTACAATATTTTGCTTCAGCAGGTATTCCTTCACTACTAGAAGTTATTTTTTGGACGGAAGGGAGATTCCCCGTGATGACAAGTACTTCACTTTTTCAAGATCAAAGTCATAAACACTTCCAACTGCTCCTATCAGTTCACTGTTTTCATCAAATCTCGATTCTAACTCACTGATGATAATGTCCATGGTTTCATAAAACATCCATTCTGGAAATCTTTGAGGTGACTCGGAAGAATGGCCTGCAATAGCGTCAGTTATAACGAAATCATCCCACGTTCAATAAAACATCCGCTTCTTTCAGCAAATTTTCAAACTGCTCTGGACAACGAAGGTGACAAATCTGCTTTTTGACAGACTGAATGATGATAATTGCATCTGTCAAATTAGTGTTACGACTCTGTAGAACTTTATCTGCAGGATCCATTATGCTTAATAATGTTTTCATGAGTACTGCACAGAAACGAAATTACCATGCTGTCATTACTGAGACCAAATCAATGCTTGTTGCAGTGTCACTTGCATTTATGTTTGTGTTTCTGACACTTTATAACGCTTTCACTATTTTTTTATTATTGTCTTGGTAACTGCAAAATGCCCCTGACATAATGCTCCAAGAGTCTGACTACTTTCTTGCCTTCATATAGTTCAGCTACTTTCGGACGCTGTAGAAACTCATACAGCATTGAACATTGATAAAAAAAAGTTACGTATTTCACGCATTTCTGAAACTGTCTTCACTATCACTAGGTGCAACCGATGATTGAAACAGTAGATTTTTTTGCCAACGATGTTTTGAAGTAAAGCTTGAACACCTGTCTTGCCACTCATAACACTTGCTGCATCATAACATAGACTAAGCAAGTTTTGTGAGTCCAGATCATTGTCTTTCACAATCTTAAGTGTCAGATTAGGGAAAGAAACAGCGTCAAGTTTTGTACTTGTCTGTACGTCAAGCAGAGATTCCAGTATTGTCCCCTTCTTCATAAAACGAATACCTAAGGCAATATTTTCCCTGTTATTTTTGTCTCTAGTTCCATCTTCAAGTAAAGTAAATGCTGGCACATCGGCTGTTTTTATTTCTTTTATTACCTCCTCTCGAACAATTTTCACTCAAAATTTGTGTAATCTCATTTTGAATTTCCGGAGAATAGTAGGTAGCGTTTCTTGGAACAATTGACGAACAATCAGCCAACTTTGTATATATTTTTTTAACGTATTCTTAAAAAGGTTTCTGAACAAGGACCTACAAGAAACTGCATAACTTCTGCAATTGGTCTAACATTACATATATTCTTTTCTAAAACACTTTCATTTAAAAGAGTTGAAACAGAAACATTTCCAGAAACACGCTTCTTCTTTTCTTTCCACATGGACACAGCACTTGACTCATGGTTTCGAAACCCACTCTTATCCATAGCATTTTTCCAATTTCTAAATCCTGTTTCCGTAAAAGTTGGTTCTTTAGACCCAAATGGACGAAATAGGCGCCATGGGTAACGGAAGGCTGCATTCCTATTTGCTGAATACTCCAGCCATGGAAAACGATTGTACCATCTAATTTGGAATGATTTGTTGTGCGTGTCCTTTGGATAATTCTTCAAGTTGATTTGCTGAATAGGTTCTCCAGTTTTCTCCAAATCTGTCGGTGTCAGACATGAAGATGTCGAAGATTGATTAGAGAATGATGACTGAGCTGCTTGTTCTTCAGCAGTCGGTGTTGCTGAACTGGTAACAAGGTTTGAAGAAGCAGGCGTATCTTTTAAATCAGAAAGCGAATGTCGAATAACAAATTTGTCCATCGTATCTGAAAGGAATAAGAGAAGGACTAAAGAACCTTGTTATATGTGTTTTGGGCTTTAATGTATAGTTTTAAAGAAAATATAAAATGCCACCACAAACATTTTGATTTTATATTATGGTTAGGGTAAGAAATTTTAGACAAAAATGTGCGATTCCCTCCCTCAACTCTTTTGACAACTGCCTTTTTATCTAATTGAAAACAGTAATATAAGCTATGTACACAGCTTTTGAAGAACCATAACATAAAAACTAGTAAAGTACCAGTGATCAAATTTTAAGCATTTGTTACAACGCAATCATCGACCTTGTGAAAATTTGAGATTTTTCAAGTGTATCCCTTTTGAGATATTTCAAGAGATAGTCGATTTTCTAAAACTCGCATTGTTTGAAGACCCATAACAACAACAACAACAAAAGTATTTGAATCACAGGTATCAAACTTTTAGAAAGTAGTATATTGTGAAACCTATAGCTAGGAAAAAAGTGAATCTTAAGATGATGTGAAGTAATTATTGCAGTTAAACTTAAACCTTAACGTTTACTGCTTATATCCTAAAATAATATATTTCGTTTGAAGTTTTGCAAGTACCATAGCAATTCTGTATTACTTCTTTATTATTTGCATGAATTAGGATAAAAATCTCACACTCGTGTACGAGGAATTATAGATTTGTTTTCTGAACTCCCAACGACCAGAATTGTCCCAACCCTGGGGTAATTATGGCAACGTATCCTAGCTTCTATTGTATCTACATTGCACTGACGTTGGAACAATCATGGCCTGTTTTAACCCTTTAAAATTATGTTTTTAACTGTTTTCTAACTCCACTGATAAGGAAGTTATGGAAAAAAAGTCAGACAGTACGAGCGACTCTTAATTCTTTTGTAACTCTACAGAAATAAATAAAAGCAATTTAACTATGAAAACTCACAAGCAGGCTTCAAAACTCTTAGACTTCAAGCCCTCCCCGCTGGTCTACTTGCTATCACGCGCACTTTTGGTTCACGAGGTCCCATGTTCGATTCCCGATTCACCTACAAAATTTGAACGATTACGTGGTTCGAACTCGACCTTAAACTGCAGGTCCCTCGCTGATAAAATGGACACGTCCTGTCCGTGTCCATTTAGGGTAAGAAGGCCAATAAAATAAAATAAGTGTATAAATAAATAAAATTTCACTTCACTACATCAACATCGTCCATTTTTGGCCAGTCATATTCTGGTTCAGCAAATGTTGTTCTTTGAAGAAACTTTACGGTAGCTTCTCTGTTTTTGTATCATTGTCAACGCTTCGTTCTACATGCATTCCCCTATCGTAGTAGTCTTTAGGCCTCACCTAAAAACTCATGTCATGAGAACAAAACATTTAACCAACAAAATAAAAAAAAACTTCTTCAGCTGTAATGTAGGTATGTCACAGGACAAAGATATGCAAATTGAGCAGACCTTAAACAGAGTACCAATAAATATATTTTTTATACATTTTCTTCTGCAATTTTTATATTCTTGTTTCAAGAGAACGCTTCCATAATTATCCCATAGCATCAAGAAATGGAGTAATTATAGCACTCCTGATAAATCATATAAATTTATTGTAATAACTAATGTTATTACTTTTACAGTGCTAGGTGCTGGTAATACTTTTTACAAAACCTGCCTGAATGATGATTGATGATCGAAAATTCTTAATGAACAGGGCTATATTTCAGTCAAGTACAGTCCCTTTGGGTGTTTCAGTTTAATAGTTACATGAGATAGGCTGCTTCCTAGCTTTTGCGACAGCCTACAATTGATCTAAAATCTCTCTCTAACCTATATTATTGCGTCATTACTTTCGGATTTTTACATAGGTACAGGGTATAGACAACAAAAAGTATAGAACTCTTTAAATTATGTAGATATTTTAAATTCTTCTGTATTTCTTTACATGTGTTGTATTACCTTCAAGAGAGAGAACGTTTTCCAATGGTACTAGAACTTCATACTAACAAAATATGTACATCTGCGATTAGAAAAGGTACGTGTAAAAGTAAGGATGAGATGAAGCAGTACATTTGTAAATATGTTTTCTTTATTGAGAAATAATGCATATAAAGGAAGAAACAAAAATGCATTATATTCAAGAAGATTAAGCACTGAAAATTTACGTGAACAAATAAGAGAATATGTAGTTCAGTTGATAGATCGTTGCCTTCGCATTCAGGACGTACTGGCTTCGATAACATGGGATACCATCCTCTCTTGAAATTTCCAAAGGTATTTCCTCAGTCACATCAAGCAAATGTAAGCACAGTACTTGTAAATTTTAAATTGATATAAAATAATACAAAACTAAATCAGGGTTGAAATTTAATGCAAAAGTGAAATATGGCTTTGTCGTAAATTATTATTTGAATCACTTCTAAATCAAGGTAAACTTTTAGAATTTTCTGTTGTTGAGATTTCTTCGCAAAAATCTCCATCGCGTACTCACCCTCGAAATACACCATTAAACCCATTGATGATACCAAGGGCTCTACACGAAGGCAGATTTGTGACCGTAAGGACTCTGAACAGGGTGAACCGGTGACGTTTCGTCATTGCTTTCCATCGGAAAGAAATGGTCTTAACATACTTAGAACGGGAGAAGTCATCGAGTCTCTTGTATGCTCACCGGAGAGATGGAACCTCAAAATCGTACATGAACGAAGTCACTTGTCATCCATTAGTAAGTAGTAAGAATCTTTATTATCGAACTTTTTATGAATTATTTTATACAGAAAAATGTTAACTTATTTTTAATCTATTACAAAGGCTAGTAAAATCGAATTACTTTGACAGATCATTATAAGAAATAATTTAACTTGCAGAGTCTCCAAATCACAAAACAGATTTTTCCTTCCATATTGATCTCAATCTTTTCAAAGGACTTTTATATTAACTGAGGCAAGGATGTCCCTTTCCGTTTGCCTCAGCGGAGATATCGTTTTAATAAATTTAAGATTTTGCTAATACCGTTTAAATGTGTATATGGAGCGTAAAACAAATAAGCTTAGATGAGAAAATCATACTATCTTATGTTACATTTATGGTAGTTACTTCACTCCGCTTTGTTGATTATGACAATAAAATTACCACCACGTATGCCCTTTACACGAGAAAACCGAAATCCGTTTGTAATGAATACAGAACCCGAAGGCTTGAGAGAACGCAAAACCTTGTAACATTTAGTTTAGCTCCCAGTAGTAAGAAGTTGTTTTACGCTTTAGAGAGAAATTCTAGCTCCTCTCTGCTGTTTTCGCTCACAAATTCGTATGGGAATATCTTACTGAATCCAGGTGTTTGAGATGACCAGACACTAGGGTCAGTCATTGGTGACATAAAAGAAAATAGAGAAAGGATGTGTACGGGGTTCAATTCGCTCTGGAAATGTGATCGACGTCGCTAACAACTGAATGTCACAAAAGGGATGAAAGAACGAAAGAATTATATCAAAGGAACACATGAACTGTTCTGAAATAAATATAGCCTACGTTTCCTTCCTATCATTCTAGAGAGCGAGGGAAAGAAAGAAAGAAAGAAAGAAAGAAAGAAAGAAAGAAAGAAAGAAAGAAAGA
>JAGDQP010001771.1:103478-115638 GCA_022664845.1 Lepisma saccharinum | reverse complement strand
CACCCACTTTTGTTTTTTTAATGGATGCGTTATTTAGACGGTAAAAAATTGTCAACCATAATATCTGCTATCCTATATATGAATTTGAATATGATGCTAGAGCACTTCGGGCAAAATTAGCGCTGTCCTGTCTGAATGCTGGGACAGGACATTTTGTTGTATGTGTCGTCCTTGTTTCTGTCTAGGTGCACCCACTTTTGTTTTTCGAATTGATGCCTTACCTAGGCGGGAAATTTTTTTTAACCTTAATATCTGCTGTTTTGAATATGAATCTGACGCTAACTTCACGCCGGTACGTATTTCAGCATGTTTAGTGGAGATAAAACATACTAAACGCCCTGATGGTGATTTTATAATAGAAAACACAGGTAGTTTACATTATAAATACCGCTGTTTTACTTTTCCTATGTTGGTAAATGGAACAGCTAATTACTTTAAAACAATACTTGTTACCTTCCCAGATGGTGAAATGGTAGGGAAAATATCACCAGTGACGAACCTAGATATCTGTCCCCACTTAAAACCTCAGGATGACCCCCTCTTTCCGGTTCTTTAGAGGACAAAGATAAAAAAGGAGCAGAAAGAACATTCATTGATCCCCCAACCCCTGCCGCAGACGAATCTTCTGATAAATTTGAACATCATTTCAGTAAAGAACTTGTAATTAACCCAGATCTCTCTACTGAGGAAAGACAACAAATAATTAATCTTGTAAGTAAGTACAAGGATATTTTAGTATGGAATGTGACCCAGGTAACCCAAACGCACCTGTACGAGTACCCATTAGAACGTTTGAGTGATATACGGATCTCTGAACCTCCCTACAGAGTGTCTCCGAAGGAACGCGAGCCCATACAAGTCGAAATTGACAACCTTTTGGCCGACAAATGTATCGTACCTGCCCGTAGTCCTTACGCGGCACCTTGTTTACTCGTAGATGAGAAAAATAACGCAGGGAAAAGGATTTGCATGGATTTTAGGCTTTTAAATCGTTTAATAAGAAAAGACGAATTTCCAATGCCTCAGATTGACGACATCCTTGATTGTCTTCAGAACACCTGCCTAATATCCTCTCTTGACCTACACTCCGAGTACAGTGAAATTCCTATACGCGAACAAGATCATGACAAGACTGCGTTCATTCGTTGTGGTGGATCTTTCAAATGGACGGTCATACCTATTGGTTTATGCACAGCTCCATCGAGTTTCCAACGGTGCATGAGTAAAATATTTGCAGACTTGCAATGGCAGATTGCAGGACATTATTGTTTAACTCTGATAGCAATAGCCAACTTGAGCGAAAAAGCATTCTAAGTTTTTAGCACTAGTCGGGAATGAAGGGTCTTGTTATATGTACCGTATATTGAAGATGGCTGACTCTTTATAGAATGCTCATAACAGGTAACAAACCTAGTGACATGCTATTAAGTACCGTACATTGAAGATGGCTGACTCTTTATAGAATGCTCCTAACAGGGAACAAACCTAGTGACATACTATTAAATATTAATAAGTGAAGGTACTATCAACCAAGATTTATGTCGAATCTTAGAGCAGCGAAAAGACATGATCCGAACAATATCAATACAATTTTAGAGGTTACGTTAAGCATCTGAGATATGAAGTTTTCTCAAACAAGGAACTGTTCATATAAACAAATGTCGGGAGCAGAATATTTAATGCGTTTAAGGATGAATTTTAGTTAAGCTAAATTAAGCATTCAAACGAATCTTTTTATTATTGTATGTTATGTTATGCTTAATGGTTGGGTTTTAGATACTACCCATAAAACAAGGTATAACACATATAATGGCTATTTACCTGGACGATCTCTTAACGTGGAGTTATTCTTTCCCACAAATGCTAGAATGTCTTGAATTAATCTTTCAGAGACTGCGAGAAGCAAACCTTAAACTAAACCCTGGTAAATGCCGTTTTGCTTTTGCAGAAACGAACATTTTAAGTCATGTTGCAGGTAGATATGGATTAAAACCCGATAAAGAAAAAGTGAGTGCAATTGCAGACTTGAGTTACCCTACTACATTAAAATCCCTTCGATGTTTTCTTGGGTCAGTCGGTTACTTCCGCCGATACATCTAAAACTTTTCATCCATAGCAAAATCATTGACATCTTTGACAACAGCCAACTCCATTTGTTTTCGGGCCCGAACAAAAACCAGCTTTTGATTTATTGAAGCAAAAACTATGCGACAAACCTATTTCATCATTGTTTACCCCAATTTGCCTACAGAGGTCACAGTAGGTGCTTGCGACTATGGGATTGGGGCAAGCCTCTAGCAGACTCATCCAGACGGAAAGAAGCATGTTGTGGCTTATTTTTCTAGAACACTGACAGGCCCAGAGAGTAGGTACTCCATTCCTGAAAAGGAAGGGCTGGCCATCGCGATGGCGGTGACATTCTGCCATCAGTACTTAGCGGGTATTAAATTCACGGTATACTCTGATTGAGCGTGTATTTGTTTTTTACGCACATGTAAAAATAAAAAATCTCGACTTCTACGTCTAGCCCTCCGCTTACAGGAATATGATTTTGAGATTAAACATGTAAAAAGAATCTGTAATAAAATGGCCAATATGTTATCAAGACACCCCAGTCAACCGTTTACTGCTGCTGAGTCACAACTCAAAGATCACCCATGAGAGGTGAACACTGTCCTAACTGACAAATGAAGTTCATAGCAGCTGAACAACAAAAAGACCCAGAACTGAAATATATAATAGAGAAAAAACAAATAGATCCAACAGCACTTGATGTCCGCTTCTATGATATCAAGAATAATATTCTGTACCGTCGCTGTGGACCTGAATTTAAGATAGTTATACCCCAAAGTCTCATCCGTGATATCCTACATGAAGCCCATACCCATCCTGTCACTGGATCTCATTTTCTTTATGCTAAATGTTTTTGTAAAATAGAGGAACGCTATTATTGGAAACACATGTTTAAGGATATTAAAAATTTCATTTTGAAATGCAAGAACTGTTAATACGCTAATGAGAATACTTCGCGTAAAATCGGATTATATCATCCCCTCCCCGTTGAAATAATATTTCAACGGGTGAGCATTAATGCTTATGGGCCCTTAACTTCAAGTGCTGGCCACAAATTTCTCGGCAAGTGATTACTTGTCCCATTTTGTTATTGCCAGACCCTTGCGTTCTATTACAGCTAAAAGTGTAGCTGCGTTTCTCATTAAAGACATATTTTGTGTCTTCGGTGTACCAAAATCAATTTTTAGCGATTTAGGCACTAATTCTACATCCAAATTGTTGCAAGAGATTTCCACGATCTTACAGTTCAAGCATAACTTCACAACCAGTTACCATCCTCAAGGTAACGGGATGATTGAACGGCACAACCAAGTGGTAGGAAGCTTTCTGAGTAAATATGTTTCCAAACATCAGAAAGATTGGTCTTTGTATGTTTCTTTGTGTACACACGCTTATAATATTTCAAGCAACGATCGTCACCACATCAGTCCGTATGAGGTACTCTTTGGGAGAAAAGCAGTGTTACCCCTTGAAGTCCCCTACAATTGTAAAGAACCTACCGCAAGGAAACTCAAGAAACATCTTGATTCTATCAGAAAATTAGCAAAAAAGCGATTTTCAACCTCAGAAGCTAAGACAAAGGCAATTATCGATACTAAACATACACCACATTCTTTCCAAAAGAATCAGCTCGTCTTGTTGAGGGTTTATGCCCGAAAACCCGGGTTGTTTGCTAAATTAGCTGACAAATACAAAGGACCATACAGAATAACGGAAGTCAGACCTCATAATGTATGTGAACTGGAAACCCTCACAGGCAACCCAAAACGTTTCATTATCAATGCACAACGTTTGAAGCTTGAGCACCTACCCGATTCTTTTGTTACCACCCGTGAACAATGTGATCTCAATAAGAGTAAGCAAATGTAAAAAAGTAATCTTACCATACGCCTCATTTACAGCAACTACCATGCGCTCCGTTTAGTCTTTTTACTTTTCATGCCTCCTTTCCTGGCCTGTAATGTCGTTTGTAGCATAAACATACTTGCTCCCCGGCATACGGTAAAGCCATTGCTTACGTAAGCATTATACAATGGTCGCTTCCGTACACCGAATTGCAATATGAGTACATGTCCGTTTTCCTACACCGAAAAAATTAAGGCCTAGTAGTTCCGCACAGCTCTCTACAGATATATATATATATAGATGCACACAGACATACATGCCTCTACATTTTTTATTTGCTTGGATCCTTGATCAGCCGTTCGTTCTTTTACCACCCTCACCTACCCTACTTTCTGCTTGGAAGTAGGCGATTCTAGTTTTACACCCCACAAATTACAACAAACCTCTCCAAGTGGTATAAACTACCAACGTGCCAAACGCTTCCATATGTAATCTGACCAGTAAGGAACAGAGTTTTCATCAGTCTGGACAAGATGTACACAAAAGCTGGGATAGCATGGTTGTAATATTTTAGCTGCTAGTTTTTAATTGGGGAATTGAATGGAAAGAGATATAACTGATACTAATTTCCCCCAGGCAGCTTAATCGGTATACATTGTTTGGTTATTCTAGCATATATTAAAGAATGATGTTGAGAACTAAGCATTTTCAGAATGACTGACACATATTATGGAACAAACAGAGAAAGGAATACTTTGCCCGCCCCCAAATTGGAACGACGATTTTCCATTCTGGCGATCCCCTTAGTATTGAGATACTTTTAAATGTCAAAATGTGTACACATTACATTAAGAAACTTTAGTTAGAAGTTAGACCATTTATCCTTTTGAAATGGAAAGTTTGAATGCTTTAAATTTATTTCAGCTTAGAATAAGAAGTTCAACTGAAACTGAAGGATAACATTTCTTCAGTCGACAACAGAATCTTACCTAGAAGGCAAGTCTAAAGTAAGCAACCCCACTAAAATAATTGAGTAATTAATTACTAGTGATTGAATGACCTATCGTACCAGATCAACGTGTAAATGAAAAACCTGTGAAATTGACGATCAAATCTTTCAGAAAAAAACACTTTCAAAATGGCTGACAAAGATGGAGATGCATCAAATTTTATTCTGATAAGTAACAAAGTACCAAGCTTAGCTATTGAAATGTTCTACGGCCGAACTACTGAGGACATAGATAATTTCCTAGATAGGTTCCAAACAGCATGTAACATTTACGGTTGGAACGACAAAGAGGCTAAGAATTGCTTAGTAGCATATCTAGATGGCTAAGGATTATTACTACACCTATGAAACAACCTTGGATGCTATCGACTCTTTCGATGACTTCGTTAAAGAATTGAAAGCAAAGTTTTCATCTAAGTGCTCTGACCATCACAGTGCATTATTTGGCAGAAAGAAACTAGAAACTGAATCTGTATCTGAATACCTATTTGCAATCTTAAGATTGTGTAACAGAGTTGATCCAAAAATGACTGACCAACAGAAAATCCAACATATTCTGAAATGAGTTGATCCTCCCCTGTTGGAATATCTCTTACGCCAAGAGTGCAATACTGTTGACGAGCTACGCAAACATATGTTACGTTTTGAACGTGCACGTTTCCAGTCTCAGCTTAGAATGCTGGAATGGTCGAAAACCAAAATCTTGTGGATCAATCTAGTCATCCCTCAACCAGTAAGTCAACTGGAAATAATGGACAAAGGAACCTCAGCGGACGGATGAACTTTAATTTAGTTCCGCAAATGAGGAATTTGAGAAATTCAGATAGAAAAGATCCAGTTAAGATGTAATGGACCTTGTGAAATATATAATAAATAAATAAACTAGACTTTACTGTTTACAGTAAACAGAGAAAATAAGAAAAGAAAGTAAAACTCATTAAATACTATTACTAATCTTAATGTAGCGCACGCAACCATATATGATAATAATCTATAGATTTAAGATAAAATACATAGAAATTTAAGTGACAAGAAACAGAATGTGCGTTCCAAATTGTGCTGATAATCTGGAATATTGGTTTCTATTTCTTTTTTTTCAGCCCTTCTAAGAGATAACCAGTTGCGTATACCATTACGAAACACACTACGTAAGTAAAAAAGCTTTTTAAGAGATTGCAGATAACATGTTACAAGACGCTACCGTATCCCATATGATACATGCAACAGGATTTTTCTCTAATAATTACGGCTCCGTTATGAGAAAAATTGGCACTATGCCAGTGCATCCCGCTTGGCGATACCAGCCTCCCTATTTAGCACACTTCATAACAAAAATGCCTGATCCCGCTAAACACCTTTTTCCAGATGCCTACATGCGATATCAAACATATGTAGACAACACGCTGGTAGAGTGGAACTCGGGACAGGATGACATGCTATCCATTGTCTAATCTTTACAGTCCGGTATGCGCCCTGCCTAAAGGATTTATTGTATTAGTCCGCTTCTAGCAGGTATATTTCAAATCATGTTTCCACGCACGCACGTGCTCGACATCCACGATATTGGATGCGAAGATTTAACACAATATCCATACAGAAAATGGGCGCGCCCATTCATCAAACATCGACCCCCTGAACCTGGAGTCTGCGTGCTCCCCGTAATTTCAAGAATGCGTGAATTAGCTACACAGAATTAGTTACGGAATCAGAGTTAGAATTAGAATCTGCAGAAAGCGTTATTGAAGCATAATACACACCCGTCGACTTCCCCCCTTTCACTATACCTGAACTTCCTTTATAAGGTATTTAAAAATTTAACGTTAAAATAAATAATAATTATCACGGCTTAATTCGAAACTTTACTTCCTTTATAGTCGAACCTGGCATCAGTCACACTGCGGAGAAAACGCTAAACTTTTATAGCAGCCCTTAAATAAGACCCGTATGTATGATTATCCATTTGTCCTAAGTATGTAATATGTATGTTCTAGTTCCCCAGATGAATTGCAACTCGCAATTAGAATAAATCCAGAAAAACAATTAACAGACAGAAAAAACCCGCTTTATGTTTTGGCTTTTATTACGCATTGGCAACGAAAACTCATCGATTCATTCCTAACAGACATTCCCCCTAAAATACATGAACGTATTTTTCCAACGAACTATATGCAATTGCTTATAGCAAGCGCTAAAACCAAGTACCACCAAAGCAGAACATACTTGCAATTCCAAATTTGGCTGGTGTGCCTGAAATTCAAAATCAGGCGTATGTTTCGAAAGGAGAAACGTCAATTTCACGTTACACCCCCAAATTCACTAACCTTCAAAGTCATTTGCGATCCTTTTATATGGACTGAATTCTCTCGTTAACTTTATGTGTTCTACTAAAACAAACTATATTTGATACCTTGGAATTGATATCACCTATTCTTTTCAGACAGGCGGAATGCAGTGGCCAGTCGCAAATCTCATATTTCTGATCATTCAGCTTGTTAGGACCTACGTTCCCAGTCCGAAGGTTGCGATAAATAGCGGAATTCTATGGAGGTAAGTATCAGAAAGTATACGAACGTACTATACCGCTCATTTACAGGCAAACTTTGAACCCATTGCCACATGTAGACCCTACTTTACTTGCTTTAGAAAATGCACACTTGATAAAGTTCTGTCAATTCAAAAACCATGCAAGCCCACCTGTTTGTCCATTGCTAGAAACCTCAAATCATTTGCTAAATTCTTTCAAGATGCATCTGAACTCTAACTCGTTTCGGCTTAAGATTATAAATAAAGATTAACAATATAGAGGTTTGACATTTTTAGGAGACATTTTCCATTGGTGCTGTGATATAGTAACTAGGCTACAATTAGCTCCTTACGTTACCCAGCAGAAAGATCTCACGTCAATAGTTGAACAGTTGCGAAAGCAATTACATAAGGACCAGCGTCACCTCATTTCTTTTTTCAGAATGTTAAAGGCTATACAGAGTCGATCTCCAAAACCTTTGCCCAGGTGCAGCAGGCTATGCGAACTAAATAAAAGCCGAGACCAGGAAACGCAAACTGTCCAACACGCTCAAGCAACTTTAATGTTAACGCTAATTAAATTAACCATACAGTCTTTACAGGTTACCGAAACACTGGAAATACACAAATCCTGTTTAGAATCAAAATTACCGTTAGCACTAGTATCACCCATGCGACTCCAAGGTGATTTAGTTAGCATTCGGTCACGAATTGCTTCTTTTGGTTACCGACTAGCAGTCCCAGCAGAAAATGTTTTACAACATTACCAAATTCAGTCAACAACTTGCCATTTTTCAAATGACGAAGTAATGGTCATAACTAAAATCCCTATAGTAAAAGATGATGGACCTATCACACTAAAACAGTTTACTGTTATTCCATACCACTGGAAAAATCAAACGTGTATTCTCCAACACGAACCCGCTGTCATAGTACAACAAGCTCACAGAATTCGAATCTTACGTAATGAACGTACTCAAACTTGTTTATCGGCCTCAGATTACTTATGCTATGTTCCCTATCTCTATCAGTACCCTCCCCTGATTGTATACATGCCCTATATAACGGAACAACCGTTGAACATTACGGACAAGTTTGTAACTATGAGTGTTTCTCCACGACGAGAATGATCACTCAAGTGGAATCTAACCGTTATTTAATCACTAACCCGCCGTCAACCATCCAGGCAACTTGCGACACTAAACCAAAGTTTTCCCCAGTAAACCCCGAATTACCCGGATCTTTAGAAATCACGTTACCATGCTCATGCGAATTACAGCTTGGACCTAACTACAGAATTCCGACACAGTTTCCCTGCCCGTCTGATAGTTCCACAGATCTACAACTGAGAATCTTAATACCTGCAGTATGGAGCAAAATCACAGTCTTACGCTTAGACGGACATAATTTGCAACTACCGGAATTTGAATACCTAACTCCTGCTTTGAATGAAAACTGGACATTAAACTACCTAACCTGACTTTACCCCCTCCCCCAATGGACGATTCCAATTTTTCCTTACATATCTCAAAGATTACTTCCAAAATACCATATTTTTTGATTCCATATGTTTGGAACGTTTGTCTAACGTTAGTCCTAGTATCGCTAATTTATCGTGTTAAAGGATATATTTGGCACGTGCTCTTAATTGAAGTCCCGGCTACGAAAGCAGAAAATTTTATACATCATTCGGCGGAAATTCTTGGCTATTCAGTTTTAGCCCTGCTTTTGTTAGTACTTTCACTTTTTCTCTGTTATTATGCTTGTTGGAAAAGACTGGATATTTTTGAGACGCCGTATTCAAACCAGTGATGTAGAGACACCACCCCAAATTGCTGTTACTCAACTGACAACTCCACCTGTGGTTTCACGTAAATACGGTAACCCACCTTCTCCGAATTGCAAATCCCGTCGTAGCTCAACACCTTTATGACTAGCTATTATTTGCATTATGTTCACCCAGTCCACATTTGCAGTTGATTTAACTACTATGATCCACCCTGGCCTACGATTGGTTAAGATATCCGAACCGGTACTCTATACCTCTTCTATTCCGGTAATAACAGAAATAGCGTATGATACTGGTATCTCCAGTGAAATTGACTGGAGGCTAAAATCAACTGAAGTTTACCCGAACCATTTAGTTTTGGACGAACCGTCTGCTGGCTACCCTTTCGTACATGTGACCCGTCCTCACGCAAAACAGTTACTAATGACAAATAACAATTTCGATACCTTGATTGACGGAATCCAAAAATTTTGAAATGCAGAGTGGATTCTGTGGACAGATACTATCACTTTACGGAGCAAATCAGGTTTTTCAAAATTAATAAATATGTGCCAAAGAATGAACTTAGAACTTCAGACTGTGAACTTGCTACGGATAATATATGCTTGATTAGGCATTTTGACACGTTAGAAATATCTATGCTACCGTGCTTACAAGCCCTGATTCGAAATGATGTGAATGCAATAAGATTATTCTGTCGGAACAAATATTTAGGCCTAGGTCATATGGAAATTTTTCACCCGCTTAACTACACTGCAGTGCAAATTCTCTTACAGAAACATTATAAAGTCATTATTGTGTGCAGTGATATTAAATTTCCTTTACATAATTCACCGAACATTGGTGTGCTTGTACTAGAGCTTTCTTGTGGCTGTACTGTGATCGTTAATGACCCCACGTACAAGTCTAGTATCCCTTGTATTACCGACAACATTGAAAAGGCGCGCTTCCAAATCTGGCTACCTGTTTCTTGGTACACACACCCATTAAATCAAAATTTGCCCATGGAATGTAATAATTGTGTTGTAACAAAACCACCCTTGCACTCCATTGAAACTCTGACCCCTATATGGATGTTGGTATTGATACAATCTCACTTATAATTGGTATAGCAACTGCTGTGTTTACCACCATCACCTACTTGATAATGAAGTATTGGATCCAGCGCTATCTAACAAATGAAGCACAATATATCTCCATTGAGTGGAATCAAAAAACCGCGTGTGCATACTAGTAGATCTTAACTGCAACAGCACAATAATGGACCTCACATTAGATTCTTGAAACCTTTACCGCTATGATTGCCTGTAAATTTAATTTGATATTAAACGGTGTTTCTACCTATGCATTTTTTTATTAAACAGGAACACAGTGATTTAATGCTCCACATACCTTTCACTTTCCCGCTCTAATGTTTCTTTATTTTTAAAAGTATTTTAATTATAAAGAAAAAAAGGTTTTTCTTTTAGTTTTTATCAGATCCAGACCGAAATTTTAATGACTGAAGGAGACCAGGCCTACTTTGCCATAGAAAGCAATTCTATACTTGCAATCTGGCACGTGCACGGCGCGAGTATACAACACACTTTCCTTTCCTATACAATTCCCTTTCCTCCACAGTTCCTTTGTTTGGATAAAACACGGAATCCATTACAATATGCAACACAACACTAGGCAACCAATTGTTTTCTGTCTTACTCTTACCTACTAAACATATTATCTAGTTTGGTTTGTAACTTATTTCCTCCTTGCTCGCGTTGCGACTCGTGTCATCTAAGCAAGGCACATAAACACAGTATACCCAAACCACAGTTACATTTTTCCCTGATTGTCTCTTTTTTTAACCATAGTAACCATTTACACGATTAACATATAATTTTATTGTCTGTCATTTGAACGTTAACGTTCCGTTCCTATAGTTTTATATAACAATTTTGTGCTTCATTTACGGAAATTGTTTAGTTTTGTCATGCAAATTATGTAATAAACGTACATTAAAGTATTTTGTAAAATGTACATTTTTCCTTGATATATATGTCATTTAACCATTAAACAAAAAAGTATATTTTACTGTTTTATTGAATTAAGCAGTAGTAACCGTTAAATAAATGTTTATTTTGTTCTAAATATCCAATTGTTTTGTTCTTCTTTGCTCTGTGAGAGACAAATAACAAATGATTCAAATTCAGTACTGAATTGAAAATATTAATTGTCGACATTATATTATTATTCTTTCTTTGCTTATTAAAACAATCGTTTATTCATTTTGCATATTAATTATGTTTGTCTATGTCGATTATATTTGTGTGACAAATTTATATGTACGTTTTCTCATTCTGACAAGTGAATACAATGAAATCAATGTCCACCCAAAAGTTTGTTGATTCAAACAACTCTATTTTTTCACCTACTGTTGACCAATGGACTTCATTGTGCACACTTCGATTTTACATGTCATTTCCATTTATATTATTGTGTTACTGAACATTAGTGTTACCGAATTTTAATATTATATTTCTTTTCATTGTATCTCTCTGTTTCGCAATGTTACCTACTGCGCTTGCGCCATCACTTGAAGCAATCGTGGGAAGCTGAGCACTTCTACCTTCCTACAACCACAAGCTTTACAGACACCAACTACTGCGATGATGTCTCGTGTGTATACCCACACTTCACGGACCTTGCTCAACCGGAAGTGTAAAGCCAACGCACTTTCGCTTCAGTCAAAGAATATATCACAGGAAATCCAAGGACAATCCTAACGTTCTATAACGCTATACACATTGTGTCTTGTACTTTACATTTATCAGCTTGTAATCTCTTTTATCTTTAACTTATGGCACAACAGCAGTACATATATATATATATATATATATATATAAATCACAGCCATATTCAATCCACTAGTGGATTAGGCCTCT